>JXTC01000864.1:7630-21576 GCA_002914845.1 Trema orientale
GAGAATGACCAAAATTGACCGAAAATTGCCAATTGGGAAAACTAGGTGCTAGATACATCGAAATTTGTTCTAGACTGACAAATACTCTTTATTCGGTACCTTGAGATGTTAGGTTAGTTTTGGGCAACAAACTCCTTGTTTTGAACTCTCTCCAAAGAGAATGACCAAAATTGACCGAAAATTACCAATTTGGAAAACTAGGTGCTACATACAACGAAATGAGTTCTAGATCAACAAATACTCTTTATTTGGTACCTCGAGATATTAGGTAAGTTTTGAGCAACAAACTCCTTGTTTCGAACTCTCTCCGAAGAGAATGACCAAAATTGACCGAAAATTGTCAATCGAGAAAACTATGTGCTAGATACAAAGAATTGAGTTCCAGACCAACAAAGACTTTTTTTTGGTACCCGGAGATATTAGGTAAATTTGGAGCAACAAACTCCTTGTTTTGAACTCGCTCCAAAGAGAATGATCAAAATTGACCGAAAATTGGCTTTTCGAAAAACAAGGCTCTAGATACAACAAAATGAGTTCTGGAACAAGAAATACTCTTATTTGGTATCATGAGATATTAGGTAAGTTTCAGGCAACAAACTCCTGGTTTTGAACTCTCTCCAAGTAGATTGTCCAAAATAGACCGAAAATTGCCAATTGTGAAAACTAGGTACTAGATAAAACGAAATGGGTTCTAGACCTACAAATGCTCTTTATTTGGTGCCTTGAGAAATTAGGGAAGTTTCAGGCAACAAACTCCTTGTTTTCAACTTTCTCCAAAGAAAATGACCAAAATTGACCGAAAATTGCCAATTGGGAATACTAAGTGGCATATACAACGAATTGAGTTCTAGACCAACAATTACTCTTTATTAGGTACTCTGAGATATTCAGTAAGTTTGGAGCAACAAACTCCTTCTTCGGAACTCATCCTAAAGAGAATGTCAAAAATTGACCGAAAATTGCGAATTAGGAAAACTAGATGCTAGATACAACGAAATGAGTTCTAGACCAACAAATACTCTTTTTTTGGTACCTTGAGATATTAGGGAAGTTTCGGGCAACAAACTCCTTATTTTGTTCTCTCTCCAAAGAGAATGACCAAAATTGACCGAAAATTGCCAATTTGGAAAACTAGGTGCTAGATATAACGAAATGAGTTCTAGATCAAAAAATACTCTTTATTTGGTACCTCGTGATATTAGATAAGTGTCGACCAACAAACTTCTTGTTTTGAACTCTCTCCAAAGAGAATAACCAAAATTTACCGAAAATTGCCAATTAGGAAAACTAGGTGGTAGATACAACGAATTGAGTTCTAGACCAACAAATACTCTTTATTTGGTATTTTGAGATATTAGGTAAGTTTGGAGCAACAAACTCCTTGTTTGGAACTCTTCCCAAAGAGAATGACAAAAATTGTCCGAAAATTACCAATTAGGAAAACTAGGTGCTAGATACAACGAAATGAGTTCTAGATCAACAAATACTCTTTACTTGGTACCTTGAGATATAAGGGAAGTTTCGGGCAACAAACTCCTTCCTTTTAACTCTCTCCAAGGAGAATGACCAAAATTGACTGAAAATTGCCAATTGCGAAAACTAGGTGCTAGATACAACGAAATGAGTTCTAAAACAACAAATACTCTTTATTTGGGTTCTTGAGATATTAGGAAAGTTTCGGGCAACAAACTCTTGGTTTCGAACTCTCTCCAAGGAGAATGACCAAAATTGACCAAAAATTGCCAATTGGGAAAACTAGTGGTAAATACAACGAATTGAGTTCTAGACCAACAAATACTTTTTATTTAGTACTTTGAGATATTTGGTAAGTTTGGAGCAACGAACTCCTTGTTTGGAACTCTTACCAATGAGAAGTACTAAAATTGACAGAAAATTGCCAATTGGGAAAACTAGGTGGTAGATACAACGAATTGAGTTCTAGACCAACAAATACTCTTTATTTAGTACTTTGAGAAATTTGGTAAGTTTGGAGCAATGAACCCCGTCTTTGGAACTCTTCCCAAAGAGAATGACAAAAATTGACCGAAAATTGCCAATTGGGAAAACTAGGTGCTAGATACAACGAAATGAGTTCTAGACCAACAAGTACTCCTTATTTTGTACCTTGAGACATTAGGGAAGTTTCGGGCAACAAACTCCTTGTTTTCCACTCTCTCCAAAGAGAGTGACCAAAATTGACCGAAAATTGCCAATTGAGAAAACTAGGTGCAAGACACAACGAAATGAGTTTTAGACCGACAAATACTCTTTATTTGGTACCTTGAGAGATTAGGTTAGTTTCGGGTAACAAACTCCTTGTTTTGAACTCTCTCCAAAGAGAATGACCAAAATTGACCGAAAATTGCCGATTGGAAAAACTGGGTGCTAGATACAACGAAATGAGTTCTAGACCAACAAATACTCTTTATTTGGTACCTCGAGATATTAGGTAAGTTCCGACCAACAAACCTCTTGTTTTGAACTCTCTCCAAAGAGAATGACCAAAATTGACCGAAAATTGCTAATTGAGAAAACTAGGTGCTAGATACAAAGAATTGGGTTCTAGACTAACAAATACCCTTTATATTGGTACATGGAGATATTAGGTAAATTTGGAGAAACAAACTCCTTGTTTTGGACTCCCTCCAAAGAGAATGACTAAAATTGACTGAAAATTGTCATTTCGAAAAACAAGGTACCAGATACAACAAAATGAGTTTTAGTACAACAAATACTCCTTATTTGGTACCTTGAGATATTAGGTAAGTTTCGGGCAACAAACTCCTGGTTTTGAACTCTCTTCAAGGAGAACGACCAAAATTGACAGAAAATTGCCAATTGGGAAAACTAGGTGCTAGATAAAATGAAAAGAGTTGTAGACCTACAAATGCTCTTTATTTGGTGCCTTGAGATATTAGGGAAGTTTCGGGCAATAAACTCCTTGTTTTCAACTCTCTCCAAAGAGAATGACCAAAATTGACCGAAAATTGCCAATTGGGAAAACTAGGTGGTAGATATAACGAATTGAGTTCTAGACCAACAAATACTCTTTATTTGGTACTTTGAGAGATTAGGTAAGTTTGGAGTAACAAACTCCTTGTTTGGAACTCTTCACAAAGAGAAAATTGACCGAAAATTGCCAATTGGGAAAACTAGGTGCTAGATAAAATGAAATGAGTTCTAGACCAACAAATACTCTTTATTTGGTACCTTGAGATATTAAGGAACTTTCGGGCAACAAACTCCTTGTTTTCAACACCCTCCAAAGTGTGACCCAAATTGACCGAAAATTGCCAATTGGAAGAACTAGGTGGTAGACACAACGAATTGTGTTCTAGATCAACAAATACTCTTTATTTGGTACGTTGAGATATTAGGGAGGTTTCGGGTAACGAACTCCTTGTTTTCAACTCTCTCCAAAGAGAATGACCAAAATTGACCGAAAATTGCCGATTAGGAAAACTAGGTGCTAGATACAACGAAATGAGTTCTAGACCAATACTCTTTATTTGGTACCTCGAGATATTAGGTAAGTTTCGAGCAACAAACTCCATGTTTTAAACTCTCTCCAAGGTGAATGACCAAAATTAACCGAAAATTGGCAATTGGGAAAACTAGGTGCTAGATACAAAGAATTGAGTTCCAAATTAACAAATACTCTTTATTTGGTACCTGCAGATATTAGGTAAATTTGGAGCAATAAACTCCTTGTTTTTGGACTCTCTCCAAAGAGAATGACCAAAATCGACCGAAAATTGCCATTTCGGAAAACAAGGTGCTAGGTACAAAAAAATGAGTTCCAGTACAACAAATACTCTTTATTTGGTACCTTGAGATATTAGGTAAGTTTCGGGTAGCAAACTCTTGGTTTTAAACTCTCTCCAAGGAGAATGACCAAAATTGACCGAAAATTGCCAATTGGGAAAACTAGGTGCTAGATAAAACGAAATGAGTTCTAGACCAACGAAAGCTCTTTACTTGGTTCCTTGAGAAATTAGGTAAGTTTCGGGCAACAAACTACTTATTTTCAACTCTCTCCAAAGAGAATGACTAAAATTGACTGAAAATTGCCAATTGGGAAAACTAGGTGCTAGATGCAACGAAATGAGTTCTAGACCAACAAGTACTCTTCATTTGTACCTTGAGAGATTAGGGAAGTTTCGGGCAACAAACTCCTTATTTTCGACTCTCTCCAAAGAGAATGACCAAAATTGACCGAAAATTGCCAACTGGGGAAACTAGGTGCTAGATACAATGAATTGAGTTCTAGAGCAACAAATACTCTTTATTTGGTACTTTGAGACATTAGGTAAGTTCGGAGCATCAAACTCCTTGTTTGGAACTCTTCCCCAAGAGAATGACAAAAATTGACCAAAAATTGCCAATTGGGAAAAATAGGTGCTAGATACAATGAAATGAGTTCTAGACCAACAAATACTCTTTATTTGGTACCGTGAGATATTAAGGAAGTTTCGGGCAACAAACTCCTTGTTTTCAACTCTCTCCGGCGAGAATGACCAAAATTGACCGAAAATTGCCAATTGGGAAAACTAGGTGGTAGATACAACGAATTGAGTTCTACACCGACAAATACTCCTTATTCGGTACTTTGAGATATTAGGCAAGTTTGGAGTAACAAACTCGTTGTTTGGAACTCTTCCCAAAGAGAATGACAAAAATTGACCGAAAATTGCCAATTGGGAAAACTGGGTGCTCTACAATGTCTAGACCAACAAATACTCTTTATTTGGTACCGTGAGATATTAAGGAAGTTTCGGGCAACAAACTCCTTGTTTTCAACTCTCTCCAATGAGAATGACCAAAATTGACCGAAAATTACCAATTGGGAAAACCAGGTACTAGATACAATGAAATAAGTTCTAGACCAACAAATACTCTTTATTTGGTACCCCGAGATATTAGGTAAGTTTCGAGCAACAAACTCCATGTTTTGGACTCTTTCCAAAGTGAATGACCAAAATTGAGCGAAAATTACCAGTTAGGAAAACTAGGTGCTAGATACAAAGAATTGAGTTTTAGACTAGCAAATACTCTTTATTTGGTACCTGGAGATATTAGGTAAGTTTCGAGCAACAAACTCCTTGTTTTGAACTCTCTCCAAAGAGAATGACGAAAATTGACCGAAAAATCCCATTTCGGAAAAAAAGGTGCTAGGTACAACAAAATGAGTTCTAGAACAACAAATACCCTTTATTTGGTAGCTCGAGATATTAGGCAAGTTTCGGGCAACAAACTCCTGGTTTTGAACTCTCTCCATGGAGAATGACCAAAATTGACCGAAAATTACCAATTGGGAAAACTAGGTGCCAGATAAAACGAAATGAGTTCTAGACTAACAAATGCTCTTTATTTGGTGCCTCAAGATATTAGGTAAGTTTTGGGCAACAAACTCCTTGTTTTCAACTCTCTCCAAAGAGACTGACTAAAATTGACTGAAAATGGCCAATTGGGAAAACTAGGTGCTAGATACAACGAAATGAGTTCTAGACCAACAAATACTCTTTATTTGGTACCTTGAGATATTAGGAAAGTTTCGGGCAACAAACTCCTTGTTTTTGACTCTTTCCAAAGTGAATGACCAAAATTGACCGAAAATTGTCAATTGGGAAAACTAGGTGCTAGATACAATGAATTGAGTTCTAGACCAACAAATGCTCTTTATTTGGTACTTTGAGATATTAGATTAGTTTGGGGCAGCAAACTCCTTGTGTGGAACTCTACCCGAAGAGAATGACAAAAATTTGACCGAAAATTGCCAATTAGGAAAACTGGGTGCTAGATACAATGAAATGAGTTCCAGACCAGCAAATACTCTTTATTTGGTACCTTGAGATATTAGGAAAGTTTCGGGCAACAAAGTCCTTGTTTTCAACTCTCTCCAAAGAGAATGTCCAAAATTGACCGAAAGTTGCCAATTGGAAAAACTAGGTGCCAGATACAATGAAATGTGTTATAGACCAACAAATACTCTTTATTTGGTACCTTGAGATATTAGGTTAGTTTCGGGAAACAAACTCCTTGTTTTGAACTCTCTCCAAAGAGAATGACCAAAATTGACCAAAAATTGCCGATTTGGAAAACAAGGAGCTAGATAAAATGAAATGAGTTCTAGACTAACAAATACTATTTATTTGGTACCTCGAGACATTTTTTTTTGCTAAATGGTACCTAGGGAGCGATCCCCGGTAAATTTATTAAATAAAAAGAAAAAGTTCAAAAGTACAAAAAGTCACCAAGACTGAGAACATAACAAAATGATAAAGGAAACACAAGCTGATAGCCCTGGAAGGTGCCAAATAGTGATGCCGAAACATGACTATTGTCAAAACTCCCTACAATGCCTCAGTAAAAACCTTTCCACGTAAAACCCAATGGGAAAAACCGCAGAAAGGGAAAAAGAGCACATTGCATTACAAAAGTTGGGCAACTAAGAAAATCGAAAAGCAGAACGCCCCATGTAATCCTTGGAGAAAGCATCATGAATGAAAGATGGGATGGAATGCCACCATGTCGAAGCCTGAATACTTGTAGCCCGGGAAGCCAAAATATCCGCAACTGTATTACCTTCCCTAAAGATATGAGAAACATGAAAATTCATCTTGGAAAGTCTATCAATGCAACGCAACCAAGAGGGCTTCCAACGCCAAGGAACAGAAACAGAGCGTGTCCTCAGAAGAGTAACCAGATAAGAAGAGTCGCATTCTAACCATAAATTCTTCCATCCAAAATCAGAAGCATAAGAGATGGCATGTAATGCGCCGGCAAGCTCAGCCTCAAAAGCATAAGCCTTACCAAGAGGAATTGCAAAAGCCCCTTTAAAGAAACCTCTACAAGTCCTGAAGATGCCTCCACACCCTGCCAAGCCTGGACTACCAAAAGCAGATCCATCAGTATTTACCTTTAACCATCCTTCAGGCGGAACTTGCCAATGAACCTCCACAATTCTTGGAGCTTTAGGAGGCTTTGGCATAACATGAAGACAGTGTAAAATCTGAAGCTCATCCATAGTATTCCGCATAGATCCAGAAGCAACTCGGTTTACCTCTGCCACTGAGCGCCAAATGAGGGTTATAGCAAAGTGAACGGAAACAATTTCATTCTCAAAGAAACGTTTATTACGAGAATTCCAAATCACCCAAAAAGCAGTCACGAGAGCTGCTCTCCAAAGTTGAGAAACCTGGGTACTGAAATTTGCTTCCAAAGCATCTAGCCATAAATCCACTATTGAACCATCCAAACGAATTTTCCGCCGAAAAGCTGAGGAAATGGCCCCCCAAATAGAACGAGCAAAAGCACATGTGAGAAAAAGATGGACGGCATCCTCTTCATGGCTATAGCAAAAACGGCAACAAGAAGGCAAAAGAAAACCTCTACGAATTAGATTATGCTCTGTTGGAAGTTTATCCTGAAACAATCTCCAAACTACCAATGAACGAGAAGGTGGAATAAAGTGAGCCCAGAACTTACTTCCCCATCGTTCTTTAGAAGAAGGGCCTGCCAATGACCTGTAACTATCAGCACATGTAACGTTACCAGTAGGCGAGTGTCGCCAAATTAAAGTATCAACATCTCCAATGACCGTATTCCGAATATCATCCGCAGCCTGTGGAAATCTGGAGATAAAATAATTTGGCAAAGACCAATCATAATCAGAAGTAACATCACCGATCACTGCATCAAAACTAGGTTCCATGGAATCATTATAATCAATCAAATCAGCTAAAGGGGAACCAAGCCAATTACTCGTCCAAAAACGCACTTTTGAATGGCGACCCACAGCCCATATAGATTCATCAACGAGCGGTTGGATATGGGACCGCAAACCACACCAAATAGAAGATTTCCAAAAACGCCTTTGAACAAAGCCAGTGGAAAAGAACCTGTCCCTTAAGAAATTAAAGACATTAGAATCAGAAGTCATCAAACTCCAGGCAAGCTTCTTTAAAAGTGCTTCATTAAGAATTTTAGGATCACGGAGGCCTAAACCACCATCTTCCTTAGGTTTGCAACACATTCTCCAAGAGGCAGCCACTAATTTAGTCTTAGTGGAAGAACCGGACCAAAGGAAATTCCTAATGGTACCTCGAGACATTAGGTAAGTTTCTAGCAACAAACTCCTTGTTTTGATCTCTGTAGAAAGAGAATGGCCAAATTTGATTGAAAATTGCCAATTGGAAAAACTAGGTGCTAGATACAAAAATTGAGTTCTAGACCAACAAATACTTTTTTTTTGGTACCTGGAGATATTAGGTAAGTTTGCAGCAACAAACTGCTTGTTTTGAACTCTCTCCAGGGAGAATGACCAAAACGGACCGAAAATTACCATTTCGGAAAACAAGGTGCTAGATACAACAAAATGAGCTGTAGACTAACAAATACTCATTATTTGGTACTGTGAGGCATTAGGCAAGTTTCGGGCAACAAACTCCTTGTTTTGAACTCTCTCCAAGCAGAGTGACCAGAATTGACCGAAAATTGCCAATTGGGAAAGCTCGGTGCTAGATACAACGAATTGAGTTCTAAACCAACAAACATTCTTTTTTTGGTACCCTGAGTCATTAGGTAAGTTTTGGGCAACAAACTCCATGTTTTGAACTCTTTCCAAAGAGAATGACCAAAAATGTCCGAAAATTGCTAATTGGGAAAACCGGGTGCCAGATACAACAAATTGAGTTCTATACCAAGAAACACTCTTTATTTGGTACCTTGAGGCATTAGGTAAGTTTTGGGCAAGAAACTCTTTGTTTTGAACTCTTTCCAAAGTGAATGACCAAAATTGACCGAAAATTGCCAGTTAACTCCTTGTTTTGAACTCTTTCGAATGAGAATGACCAAAATTGACCGAAAATTGCCAATTGGGAAAACTACGTGCTAGATACAAAGAATTGAGTTCTAGACCAACAAACACTCTTTATTTGGTACCTTGAGGCATTAGGTAAGTTTTGGACAACAAACTCCTTGTTTTGAACTCCTTTTAAAGAGAATGACCAAAATTGACCGAAAATTACCAATTAGAAAAACTACATGCTAGATACAACGAATTGAGTTCTAGAATAATAAATACTCTTTATTTGGTACCTTGAGGAATTAGGTAAGTTTTGGGTTACAAACTCCATGTTTTGAACTCTTTCCAAAGAGAATGACCATAATTGACCGAAATTTGCAAATTGGGAAAACTAGGTGCTAGAGACAACGAATTGAGTTCTAGACCAACAAACACTCTTTATTTGGTACCTTGAGGTATTAGGTAAGTTTTGGGCAACAAACTCCTTGTTTTGAACACTTTCCAAAGAGAATGACCAAAATTGACCGAAAATTGCCAATTGGGAAAACTAGGTGCTAGATACGACGAACTGAGTTCTAGAACAACAAATACTCTTTATTTGGTACCTTGAGGATTTAGGTAAGTTTTGGGCAACAAACTCCTTGTTTTGAACTCTTTCCAAAGAGAATGACCAAAATTGACCGAAAATTTCAAATTGAGAAAACTAGGTGCTAGATACAACGAATTGATTTCTAGACCAACAAACACTCTTTATTTGGTACCTTGCAGCATTAGGTAAGTTTATGGCAACAAACTCCTCATTTTGAACTCTTTCCAAAGTGAATGACCAAAATTGACCGAAAATTGCTAGTTGGGAAATCTAGGTGCTGATATGAACCCCGCCAACAATCGTGATGAAACCCAGCACCATCTATGGAATTCGAACCTATGATCTCAAAGTCGTAAGATTGTTGAGTCTTGACCCGTTACCTAGCAAGATAAGAACCAAGAACTATGAAAGAATAAAGACGCCACACTAATAATCCTCAAGAACCAGTCAAGAATCGTTGGGATAAGTCTGGTTGTTTTGAACGCCACAAGATTTAACTTGATAAGTTCAAGAATCTTCTCAAGAACGAAGAAAACAGGAATAACTCGCAATATTATTGATCAATAAGCTGTGTAAAATGTACAAGTCTCTCTCTTTTATATAGGAGTCGAATTCAACCCTAATTTAAGATAAACTAATGTTATTTTGACATGTGGCAACCCTCTCCTCAATTAAATCCGAAAATAACTGAATCTGAATTAAAGAAGTTTCCTAAAAGTACAAAAGACCTTGAAGAACGTGTGTAGATGCATTTAGCTTCAATTGGACTCTTCTAGAACCTTAATCATAGTGACTAGGCTCCCTTGGATCTAATTTAGGCTTATATCGGGCCTCCATACGTTAACCATCTCACCAATATGTTGAATCAGCCCATTTAATGCCTCTTTGAATCTCTTAGCTCTAAGTCTTATGATTGGCCCGCTTGGCAAGCTTAATGCATCACGTGAATACTGTCCTTGAGTCCCTTCAAGCCCACGTGTATGCTACTCCTCTTGCACATGTGGTTGAGCAGCTTCATTTGCATCATTCTCCCCCTCTTGAAAAGGATTTGTCCTCAAATCATTAACTGCATCGAAAGGGGATAAATCAGCAACGTGAAAACTAGTACTAACACCATACTGACCTGGCAACTCTAGCTTGTAGGCAATATCATTGATGCGTTCCATCACTCGAAATGGTCTATCACGCCGAGGTAGAAGTTTTGAACATCGTTGCTCAGGAAAATGATCCTTCGTCAAGTGCACCCAAACCCAATCTCCTAGTTCAGAGACTACCTTCTTACGTCCTTTGTTAGCTTGATTGACATATTGCGCAATCTTTAATGTTCAACCGTGCCTTTTCATGAATCTGTTTGACCAATTCAGCTTTCTTTTTGCCATCTAAGTTGACACGTTCACTCAAAAGTAAAGGGGTTAAATCCAAAGGTGACAATGGATTAAATCCGTAAATAATTTCAAATGGTGAAAACTTAGTTGCAGAATGTACACTTCTATTGTAAGCAAATTCAACATGCGGCAAACACTCTTCCCATGTTTTCAAGTTCTTCTTAATGATAGCACGCAACAATGAGGACAAAGTCTTATTCACGACTTCAGTTTGACCATCAGTTTGTGGATGACAAGTAGTAGAAAACAATAACTTGGTTCCTAACTATCCCCACAAAGTCTTCCAAAAGTAACTTAAGAACTTAGCATCTCTATCATAAACAATGGTCCTAGACATGCCATTGCAACCTAACAATTTCTTTAAAGAACAATTCAGCAATATGTGATGCATCATCGGTTTTATAACATGCAATGAAATGTGCCATCTTAGAGAACCTATCTACTACCACAAAGATTGAATCTCTCCTCCTCTTAGTCCTAGGTAATCCCAAAATAAAATCCATGGAAATATCAGTCCAAGATTCACTAGTTATAGGTAGAGGGGTGTACAAACTATGGGGTTTCAACTTAGACTTAGCTTGTTTACAAGTGATACACTTCTCACATATTCTTTCAACATCACGTTTCATATGAGGCCAAAAGAAATATTCATGCAAAACACCTAAACTCTTAGCCACACCAAAATGACCTATCAAACCACCACCATGAGCTTCTCTCACCAGTAATTCACACAAAGAACAAATAGGCAAGCACAGTTTATTCTCCCGAAACAAAAATCCATTATGCCTATAGAACTCACCAAATGCTACTTTTTCATTATATTGAACACATTACCAAAATCAGAATCATGTGCATGTAAATCCTTAATGTATTCAAAGCCAAGTAGTACCTTCGGGACAATGCATCAGCCACGACATTTTCCTTACCTTGCCTATATCTGATCACAGAAGGAAATGTCTCAATGAATTCCACTCACTTTGCATGGCGTTTGTTCAGCTTTTGTTGTCTCTTTAAATGCTTCAAAGATTCATGATCAGTGTGAATCACAAATTCCTTCAGCCATAGATAATGCTGCCAATTTTTCAAAGCCCTCACCAAAGCATGCATCTCCTTATCATAAGTGGGATAGTTTAGAGCTACCCCACTCAACTTTTCACTGAAGTATGCAGCTGGACGGCCTTCTTGCATTAAGACAGCTCCAATACCTATTTTTGAAGCATCACACTTAATTTCAAAAGTTTTAGCAAAGTTAGGTAAAACAAGTAAAGGTGCATTAGTTAACTTCTCTTTGATCAGATTAAATGCCTTTTCTTGTTCCTCGCCCCACTTAAACGACACATTCTTCTTAATGACTTCAGTAAGAGGGCTGGCCAAGCTACTAAAATCACGCACAAACCGTCTATAGAAACTAGCTAGGCCGTGGAACCTCCTCACTTGGCTGATTGTTGTAAGCGTTGCCCACTCTTGGATTGCTTTCACCTTTTCCTCGTCCACCTCAATTCCCTTAGCACTAACAACAAAGTGAAGAAACACAAGCTTATCCGTACAAAAAGTGCACTTCTTGAGATTAGCAAACAACTTTTCTTTCCTTAATACATCTGAAACAGATTTTAAATGCATTACATATTCTTCCAAGTTTTTGCTATAAATTAAGATATCATCAAAATATACAACCACAAATCTGCCAATAAATGCATGTAAAACATGGTTCATCAAACGCATAAAAGTACTTGGAGCATTAGTTAAACCGAAAGGCATCACTAACCACTCATACAAACCATATTTAGTTTTAAAGGCAGTTTTCCATTCATTACCTTCTCTCATTCTAATCTGATGATATCCACTCTTAAGATCAATTTTTGTAAAAGCACAAGAACCATGCAATTCATCTAGCATATCATCTAATCTAGGAATAGGATGGCGATACTTTACTGTTATGTTGTTGATGGCTCGACAATCAACACACATCCTCCATGTCCCATCCTTAATAGGAACTAATAGCCCTGGAACTGCACAAGGGCTCATGCTTTCACGCACATACCCCTTCTCCAACAGTTCACCTACCTGCCTCTGAAGTTCTTTTGTCTCCTCAGGATTGCTCCTATAGGTAGGTCGATTTGGAATTGATGCACCGGGTATGAAATCAATATGATGTTCAATCCCATGAATTAGAGGTGAACCATGAGGGATCTCTTCGGGAAATACATCTTCAAACTCCTGCAAAAGAGAAACAATATTGCTCGGCAAAGAACCGGCGAGATCATCAGTACATAAAAGAGCCTCCTTGTACATCAGTATTGTAAGGGGCTGTTGTAAAACTAAAGCTCTCTTGATTTCACTTTTTCTTGCAATAAAATTGTATTTTTCCTCTCTTACACACAATAAGGTTGCATTGCTCTCTTTTTCCCTTTTAGCCTCACTCATAGTTTTGCTTTTCTGTTTTTCTCTCATCTCTTTTTCCTTTCTCTCAGTTTCACTCACTTTTTGCATTTTTAGTTGGTCTTCAAGAACTTATTTTGGAGTCAATGGCACAAGTGATATTGGCTACTTTTTAATGGTAAAAGAGTACCTATTGGTGAAACCATCATGTGTGACTCGCCGATCATACTGCCATGGTCTTCCCAATAGAATATGACATGCATGCATAGGTACCACGTCACAAAGCACTTCGTCTTCATACTTGCGAATGGAAAATGCCACCAACACCTGTTTTGTCACCTTGACTTCTCCGCAATTGTTCAGCCACTGAAGCCGGTACAGTCGTGGATGCTTTATGGTAGGTAATGCTAATTTCTCCACTAATTCAATACTAGCCACGTTGGTGCAACTCCCTCCATCAATTATGCTGCTACAAACTTTGTTATTCACAAAACATCGAGTATGAAACAAGTTCTCCCGCTGGTTGTTGTTTTCTTCCTTAACTTGCGCGCTAAGAGCTCGTCTCACCACTAATGATTCTCCGTCTACAGCACACTATCCTTCATAGTTATCTTCAAGTGGTGGCATGTTATCATCCTCTTCTTCTCATTCATCGTCCGTCTCAATCTCCCCTTGAGCATTGATCACCACCCCCCTTTTATTCGGACATTGGCTAGCAATATGACCCCTGCCTTGACATTTAAAACACTTAATGTCACGATTTCTAGAAGTGGCAGATTCAGTGTTA
>JXTC01000864.1:27768-49074 GCA_002914845.1 Trema orientale
TTGTACCAATTTTATAAGATAAGTTTTAAGTGCAATTGCTAGTCTGTCGGAGCTGGGTAGGTAAGTCTGTTGATGCAGACTCTCCCATTGAAGCGAGACTTGCGGATCTTATGATGTGTCTTGTTGAAGTGGGACATTATTAGCGCGGTGTGGGATACCGCTTTGATGAGGGAAGGAGTTTTCAAAAACCTCACACGACGGTCGTACCTTATATTTACTCTTGGCCAAAGTTTCCGCCCAATGTTATCACGGCCTATCGACTTACGGGACTAGCAGTGTGCTAAGGGGCCCAACTGTAAATGCTTTTAAAGGAAATACATGGACTCAAATGTTTAAGAAAGAAAAAGGTACAATGGGAACTTTTTGAGATTTTAAAGCATGCATAAGCATGCATAGTTTTTACTTACTGAGCTTTAGCTCATTTTAGTCTTGTGATGCATATGAGGAGGCACATTTTGGTGTTGACTAGCTGGTTGACTGGCTTGCCTTTTGTCGCCATGATCATACAGATGTGGACGAGCTTGACCTGTGGGCGACATTTTTTGTTGGTTTCAGATGTTTTGGTATAATGTAAATACTACCACTGATGGCAAAATAGACTGGTGAAAACTTCTTTTGATTGTACATTTTGTAAAGACACTTCTAACAAGCAATGCTATGCAGTTACTTTTGTTTAAAGGTTTTAGAAAGTTCAAAATTGCCCACCTTTTTATCAAAACTAAAGATATGTTTTAAGAAAGAGTAACACTTCCTAGTTTGGCTGTATATGACAATACGGTTAAGCTAGGCGGCGTTACAGTTATACCTTTCCAGTATTCAAAGTTATTATAGATCTTATCCAGAATTGGTTGAAAATGAGCTCTTTTAGGCGAGCTAGCAAATAAGGAAACACCAAGATAGGTTAAAGTGGAACCACCCCTTCTCATTCCAGTTTGAGTTAGAAATTCTGATACTCTAGCGGAGGAAATAACATTCCCAAAATATATGAAAGACTTGTTGTAATTAATCTGTTGACCCGACAAATCTTCATATCGTCTGAGGGCATTAAGAATAACGTTGACATTGGACCTTGAAGCTCGTGCAAATAAAAGTACATCATCCGCAAAGAGATAATGAACTGGGGCCTTGTCATGTCTAGTAGAAGTCATTGGGACCAGATCTCCAATTCCAGTCAAGCAAGTGAGATACCGATTTAAGTAATCTTCTGCAAGAATAAAGAGAAGCGGTGAAAGAGGATCACCCAGATGAACTCCTCTAGAACAGGAAAATATGTATTAGGTAAGTTTCGGGCAACAAACTCCTTGTTTTGAACTCTCTCCAAAGTCAATGACCAAAATTGACCGAAAATTGCCAATTGGGAAAACTAGGTGCATCTATGTTGCTTTACTCAAGATCTGGTTGTTTATGAGAAATAAACCATCCTTGAGATATTAGGTAAGTTTCGGGCAACAAACTCCTTGTTTTGAACTCTCTCCAAAGTGAATGATAAAAATTGACCGAAAATTGCCAATTGAGAAAATTAGGTGCTAGATACAACGAAATGAGTTCTAGACCAACAAATACTCTTTATTTGGTACCTTGAGATATTAGGTAAGTTTTGGGCACCAAATTCCTTGTTTTGAACTCTCTTCAAAGAGTATGACCAAAATTGACCGAAAATTGCCAATTGGGAAAAAATATTTTACAATCCAATTCCCACATATACACCTCAAAGAGGAACATTTAGAACATCCTAGGTACACTTGAATTCCTTTCAGCTTAGACAAAGTTTAAAACCACTTTTATACTTTTCTATTGTCACAACCAGCAACCAAACAAATATATTTACATAGTGTGATCAACAAAATATATATTTCAAGTTTAAGAAATCAGATTACAAATATAGAAACTTAATATACTACACATGAAAACACTTTAACTCCATAAATAGCAAACTTTGGGGCTTTAGGTCTAACTTTAATCTTCCACTTAAATTCTATGTTTCCAACAATATAAATGGTTTCCTAGGACCTTTATTTATCAAATTAAAGCTTTGATTTAAGAGCTAAAGCAATAAAAATAAATTATCAATTCTTAATTCTACAAAATGCTCACCTTGACTAGTTTGAACTTTTGTTGAAGCTCTTGCCCTCTACTTCCATAAAAATAATTTCTAAGGCTTTGAAATTGATCTTAGGACTTAAGAGGACCTAGTGAAAACATTATTTAAGTAGTATCAGGTGGAGAATTGAAATAAGAAAATAAAACCTAGGAAGAAGAACTAGCAGAATTACCTTGACTAGTTTGGACCTATCTTGCTTTCGTGAGCTCCAAATTGAGTTCTACTACTTGGAAACTCTTGGATATGGATAAGGGGAGTTGAGAGAAGTATAGAAAGTGGCTGGAGTGGTTCAAGTCGTGGCTGGGGAGGAAGAGGAAAGAAATGATCAGATTCGGTCTAAAAGTGATACTTAATGACTAAGAAATGACATAACTTAAATTCTAAGGGGTATTTTTAGTATTTTTGTGGTGCCCGAGATTATCACATGCATACTAAGCCAATAATAAACATGTTCTAATTGCATATTAGGCATCTAGAAGTTATTAATACCACCTTCATAGTAACATGCTCATTCATTATATTATGTGCATTCACATACATGTTATTATACTAATGAATGCCGAAGTGTCCCGATGCAGTGTAAAGGCTCAATATCCCCAGAGAGAGAGCTCAGTGTGATAAAAGAACAAAGAATATAATTATGAAAGTAATACTATGTGCACATGCATTAAGATCGTACTTGTTGATAACTTGGTCAAATAGTAGTTTTTCGGTAAAATGTAATTTTCACGGATTTCGAAGCTGAATTCACTGTATGTTTAACATGTCAAATAGCTTTAATTCAATGTTTAGGACTCATTTATAGTATTTTATATGTCGGCCCTAGGTAAGCACGAGATGGCATTCAGGACACTAATTCGTATTTAGTTGCACTAAGCTAGCTTAGATTGGGCTTAATCGCGTAATGCCGTTTTTGTGCATTTTAATTATTAAGTACTAATACTATGTTTGCATTATTAATTAGAGTCTAATTGACTTATTTTTACGTTTAATGATTGGTTATGGGGCTAGGTTTCACCAGATTACATTAAGATTGGCCATATGGGATCATAAGTTAAAGTATGACTAGTTTTCACTTTCTAAGCTAGGATTCACCAACTTTGGCTACACTTGGATGTATAGGAGTGATCAGCAACGTGGTGACTATGCTAAGGATGTTTTGGAGCTGGACACATGGAATGTAATGTGCAAAATACGCAAAGTACCCCTTAGAAATTAAGTATTGCCATTTCTTAGCCATTAAGTGTTGATTTTGGACCAAATCTGGTCATTCTCATTCTCTTTCTCTCCAGCCACGACCTGAACCTCTCTAGCCCATTTTTAGACTTCTTCAACTTCCCTCAACCATTTCCAAGAGTTTCCAAGTGATAGAACTCAAGTTGGAGCTCCAAAATGCAAGATAGACAAAACTGGTCAAGGTAATTCTACTAGTTCTTCATCCTTGGTCTTGTTCTTTAATTTCAATTCTCTACTTGTTCCCACCTAAATAATGGTTCCTCTAGGTTCTCCTGAGTCCTAAAATCAGTTTCAAAGCCTTGAGAATAAGTTTGGTGGAGGTAGAATGCAAGAATTTCAGAAAAAGCTCAAACTAGTAAAGGTGAGCACTATATAGGATTTTGAACTTTCGTTGTATCTAGCGCCCAGTTTTCCTAACTTGCAATTTTCGGTCAATTTTGGCCTTTCTAGTTGGAGAGAGTTCAAAACAAGGAGTTTGTTACCTGAAACTTATCTAATATCTCAAGGTACCAATTAAAGAGTGTTTGTTGGTATAGAACGAAATTCGTTGTATCTAGCACAAAGTTTTCCCAAGTGGCAATTATCCGTCAATTTTTTTCATTTTCTTTGGAGAGAGTTCAAAATAAGGAGTTTGTTGCCCGAAACTTACCTAATGTCTCAAGGTACCAATTAACGAGTGTTTCTCAGTCTAGAACTAAATTCGTTGTATCGAGCACCAAGTTTTCATAACTGGCAATTTTCGGTCAATTTTGGTCATTCTCTCTAGAGAAAGTTCAAAACAAGGAGTTTGTTGCACGAAACATACCAAATGTCTTAAGGTACCAAATAAAGAGTGCTTGTCGGCGTAAAACTCTGTCAGTTGTATCTAGCACCCAGTTTTCCCAACTAGGAATTTTTAGTCAATTTTTGTCATTCTCTTTGGAGTTCAAAATAAGGCGTTTGTTGCCCGAAACTTACCTAATGTGTCAAGGTACTAATTAAAGAGTGTTTGTTGGCCTAGAACTAAATTCATTGTATCTAGCACTAAGTTTTCCCAATTCGCAATTTTCGGTCAATATTGGTCATTCTCTTTAGACAGAGTCCAAAACAAGGAGTTTGTTACCCGAAACTTACCAAATGTCTCAAGGTAGCAAATAAAGAGTGTTTGTTGGTCTAGAACTTAATTCGTTGAATCATGCACCTAGTTTTCTGAACTTGCAATTTTCGGTCAATTTTGGTCTTTCTCTTCGGAGAGAGTTCAAAACAAGGAGTTTGTTGCCCACAACTTACCTAATGTCTCAAGGTACCATTTAAAGAATGTTCAATAGTCTAGAACTAATTTTGTTGAATCTAGCACCAAGTTTTCTCAATTGGTAATTTTCGTACAATTTCGGTCATTCTCTTTGGAGAGAGGACAAAACAAAGAGTTTGTTTCCCGAAACTTACCGAATGTCTCAAGGTACCAAATAAAGAGTGTTTGCCGGTGTAATACTCAATTAGTTGTATCTAGCGCCCAGTTTTCCCGATTTGCAATTTTCAGCCAATTTCGGTAATTCTCTTTGGAGAGAATTCAAAACAAGGAGTTTGTTGTCCGAAACTTGCCAAATGTCACAAGGTACCAAATAAAGAGTGTTTGTTGGTCTAGAACTCAATTCATTGTATCTAGCACCTAGCTTTCCCAACTTGCAATTTTCGGTCAATTTTGGTCTTTCTATTCGGATAGAGTACAAAACAAGGATTTTGTTGCTCGAAACTTACCTAATTTCTTAAGGTATCAATTAAAGAGTGTTCGTTGGCCTAGAACTAAACTCGTTGTATCTAGCACAAAGTTTTTCCGAGTGGCAATTTTCGGTAAATTTTGGTCATTCTCTTTGGAGAGAGTTCAAAACAAGGAGTTTATTACCCGAAACTCACTTAATCTCTCAAGGTACCAATTAAAAAGTGTTTGTTGGTCTAGAACTAAATTTGTTGTATCTAGTACCAAGTTTACCCAATTGGCAATTTTTGGTCAATTTTGGTCATTCTCTTTAGAGAGAGTTCAAAACAAGGAGTTTGTTGCTAGAAACTTACCAAATGTCTCAAGGTACCAAATAAAGAGTATTTGTTGGTGTAAAACTCTATTAGTTGTATCTAGCGCCCATATTTCCCATTTGGAAATTTTCAGTCAATTTTGGTCATTCTCTTTGGAGAGAATTCAAAACAAAAGAGCTTGTTGCCCGAAACTTACCTAATGTGTCAATATTCCAATTAAAGAGTGTTTGTTGGTCTAGAACTAAATTCGTTGTATCTAGCACCAAGTTTTCCCAATTGGCAATTTTCGGTCAATTTTGGTCATTCTCTTTAGACAGAGTTCAAAACAAGGAGTTTGTTGCCCGAAACTTACCAAATGTCTCAGGGTACCAAATAAAGAGTGTTTGTTGGTCTAGAACTCAATTCGTTGAATCATACACCTAGTTTTCTGAACATGCAATTTTCGATCAATTTTTATCTTTCTCTTCGGAGAGATTTCAAAACAAGGAGTTTGTTGCCCAAAACTTACCTAATGTCCCAAGGTACCATTTAAAGGGTGTTTATTGGTCTAGAACTAATTTCGTTGAATCGAGCACAAGTTTTCCCAACTGGCAATTTTCGGACAATTTTGGTCATTCTCTTCGGAGAGAGGACAAAACAAGGAGTTTGTTGCCCGAAACTTATCAAATGTCTCAAGGTACCAAATAAAGAGTGTTTGTCAGTGTAATACTCAATTAGTTGTATCTAGCGCCCAGTTTTCCCGATTTGCAATTTTTAGTTTCTTGCCAAATTCTTCCCAATGGTGAAGACGGTGAAAATGAGGAATGACATTACCTCGTTTGTGCAATATGATTCAGAGTCACTTTATGAGGCTTGGGAGAGGTATAAGGACTTGCTTCGAAAGTACACTCATCATGGGATTCTGAAATAGCTTCCCGTCCAAAGTTTCTACAATGGGTTGGTTAGCTCTACTAGAACCACCATTGATGTCGCCGCGGGAGGAGCTTTGATGTGGAAATCTATTGATGAAGCATATGACTTGCTTGAGGAAATGGCATCTAACAATTATCAATGGCCATTGGAGAGAATAATACCTAAGAAGATCGGCGGTGTGCATGATGTTGATGCTACTACCACTATTCTCGCACAATTAGCCGCTTTGAACAAGAGATTTAATACTATGAGTGTGCATGCTATTCAAAGTCCATTTGTGGTATGTGAAATTTTTGGTGGAAATCATACCAAGGAGGGATGCCCGAACAACTTGGAGTTGGTCCAATTTGTTACCAATTACAATCGGCAACAAAGTAACCCGCACTCAAATTTCTACAATCCAGGTTGGAAGAACCATCCTAATTTCTCATGGAGCAATAACCAAGGGCCTTCACCTTCATCAAACAATAGGCCAATCTATCCACCGGGCTTTCCTTCTCAACCGCTAATCCAAGAGAAGAAATCATCTTTTGAAGACTTGTTGGCTTAATATGTGAACAAGAGTGATCAAGTGGGGCAACTTGCAAATGCTATCACAAACCGCCCTCAAGGAAATTTGCCTAGCACCACCGAGCCTAATCCAAGAAGTAGTGGCAAGGAGCAATGTAATGCTATTACTCTTAGGAGTGGGAAAGAGTTGAATGTAAATGTTGAAAAGTCCACTTCGCTATCTAAGCCAATTAAAGAGGAAGATGTAGTTGAAAAACCAGTGAAGACAATAGGATGACTAATGAAGACAAAGTGCAAGAAGAGCTCACACCTAAGTCTTATCCAACTAAGGCCACTCCTTAGAACCCTCTATTGCCTTTTCCTCAACGTTTTTTCCCGCAAAAGCTTGACAAGCAATTCTCCAAGTTCCTTGATGTGTTCAAAAAGCTTCATATCAATATACCATTTGCCGATGCATTAGAACAAATGCCAAGCTATGTCAAGTTTAGGAAGGACATCTTGTCCAAGAAGAGGAAATTGGGTAATTTTGAGACCGTTGCTCTAACAGAGGAGTGTAGTTCTATTATCCAAAAGAAGCTACCTCCTAAGCTCAAGGATCCGGGAAGCTTCAACGTTCCATGTACCATAAGTAATCAGTTCTTTGGCAAAGCTTTATGTGACTTGGGTGCTAGTGTCAATTTGATGCCGTTGTTTATTTTTTGAAAACTTGGTTTGGGGGAGGCAAGACCAACAATAGCAATGCTCCAATTCGCGGATAGGTCTATCAAACACCCAAAGGGTATCATAGAAAATGTGCTTGCAAAGGTGGACAAGTTGATTTTTCCAGCGGACTTCATTGTCCTCGATATGGGAAGAAGATGAGAATCTTCTAATTATCCTTGGGAGGCCATTTTTAGCAACCGGGAGGACTATTATTGATGTGCACAAAGGAGAGCTCACTATGAAAGTAGAAGACCAAGAGGTAACTTTCAATGTGTTTAAAGCTATGGACCCTCCTAGTGACACCAATGATTGCTTTCGAGTTGACATGGTGAAATAAAGTGTTGAGGACAAGCATTCGGGGGACTTTCCAACCGATACTCATGAAGCCCCTTTTCACTCTTTTGATGTGGACGGAAAAAAGGCTTTTAGTGATATTGATGTCAATTTATTGGAAGCTTCCCCACACTTTGTTAACTCTAGACCTCGGATTGAGTTTATGGAAGCATCACTCTCTTCTTATAGTCACCATAAGCCATACAAAGAGAAGACCAAGAAGTGGTTGTCAAGAAGAAGAAGAGTTTGGAGCTTAATTATGAGTCCGATCAACAAGTCAAACTTGGCAATTGATGCTTGAATCTCTTTCCAGGCAAGCTCAAGGCCAAAAGGGTGGGACTTTCCACCATCACCCCACCCATCCCATAGTGAAGAAGGAAGACGTCAAGCTAATGACGTTAAACAAGCGCTTCTTGGGAGGCAACCTAAGTCTTTATTGCTTTGTTCGTATTTTGAGCAATCTGGAAGGTCTAGCACAACCCCAAGACATCAAGCTTCATGGCTTTAAGCCATCGAGAGGAGTATCCCTAAACTCTTCTCCTGTTCTTTAATTTTCAGATAATTAGCATGATAAGTTTGGGGGAGGGTTAAACTGTGTGGATTGTTTATTAATTTAATGTTTGCATGTGTGTTTATTTGTGATTTTGATTGATTATGTTTTTGTTCTTGTATTTGTTTTGGTATGCTTGTTTATGTTTGAGGTGTTTGTATCTCTTTTTGGTAATTTCCTATAGACAGATGATGATAAACTTGATTGAATTTTTCATAAGTTACGGAAAAATTCATACAATGGCTTAGTCGTGTGAACAATTCATGTGTAGTCTTATTTCGAATGTGAAAAATCTATAATTAAGCACAATGCCTTGCACTTTGAGTTGTGTGTGAATCTAGAGAATGCTTATGTAAATATATTATTTTGATAATCTCACACATGCTAGAATTTGTTTGATAATCTATTGAGGCGAAATCCTAGATTGCATACCATTGAGGAGAGGATTTAGATATTGTTTGGACCGATTGAGTCTTTCAAGCCAACCTTGATACATTTTTACCATAGTACACCCACTTTGAGCCTTATAATTCCTTTCTCTGTCAACTGTACACAGTAGCCTAGCTTAAAATAATATCCTTCAACTTTTTACTTTTAAGCATGATTGAATTTATTAATGCTATATTTTGAGCTATACTACAATTGGGGTGGAAGGGTGGAGTTGAGAAGTTTCAGAGTTTTATTTATGTTGAAAGTTGTTTGTTTTTGTTAAGTATTTAGTTTCATTCTCAAAAAAAAAGGAAAAAAAGAAAAAAAGAAAAAAAAGAAGAAAAGCTATTCGTAAAAAAAAAAAAATTGGTGCACCCTTGTTCAAAAAGATATAGACATGTTTGGGGGTGCATCTCAATAAAAAGAAAGAAAATAAATGTGATTGATGTGTTTGATCATCAAAGTAGATCAAAGAAAGAAAGTCAATTGAAAAATGTGGTGTTTCTTGAAACAAGAAAGTTGGTGAGATTGTGTAGTGTGAAAGTGTAGCTCAAAACAAGGTCCTAGATTAATGTGTGCTTAGTAAATTAAGCCTATTCTTATCCAAAGTATCCTACCCCCACCTAAGCCCACATTACAAGCTTGATAAAACCTTTTGATTCTTGGTATTATGTTGATCTACATTAATGGAGATAGATTTGAAAAGCAAACCTATGGCACATGAGTCATAACTTAGAGATTCTATGCTTAATTCATGCTTGCATAATCTTATCCAGGTTCCACATAATGATAGGTGAAAAGGCATTCACACACACACACTTATAATCTAATTTAGAATGGGACATGCTCTTGAAATGTTTTCAATACTTTGCCAATGTTTACAATTTTCTATGACTTATGTTCCACGTGCAATCTTTGAGGAAATTCTTTGGAAATCACCATTTGAGGGCAAATTACCTTGTATTTGTGTTTCGTTGTGTTTAATCTTTCTTTTGCTCGAGAACTAGTAAAACTCTTAAGTTTAGGGGGGGTGATAAGTCTATGAAAATAGAGTTATTTTATGCTTTTCTAGTCTTAATTTTGCAATGTCTCTCTGATAAATAAAGTTGTTTCTTGTAAGTTTAGTGTTATTTTGATATTTGATTTGTTTTTAGGTGTAGAAGAATGAAACACTGGAAGATAATGCAAAAAAGGGTCAAAAAGGAGCAAGAGGAAATGAAAAAGGGAGCTAAAAGGTACCGAAAGCCTCGCAGGACCCGAGAGTTAGCGCCGCGGTGCTAGAAAGTGGCACCGCAGTGCCAGCAAGTGGCACCGCAGCACTAGAAAATGGCACCGCGATGGCACTTCAAAGGACAATAAATTTATTTGGCGCTGCGGTGCCCATTTTTTGCACCGCAGTGCCATCTTCCGCATCCAAGACTCAAAATGAACGTCCTAGATCACTTTTTGAGGAAATAAAGGCCTAGATTAAACCTTACTTTAAGTGTGCAAGAGCCCCTTGGATAAAGAACCCGACTTTTGGAGGTGGAGGCACACATTCCAAGATAGATAGCTTAGTTCATTGTATTTTCCTTGGAGAGAAAATTCCAAGGAGAGATTCTTGGAGAGAAAATACCAAACAAATATTGTAATTCTCATTTTAATTTCTAGTTTTAAGAGAGAAAACTCACAGTAAAAGTTGGAGAGCAATTCATTGGAGCTTATTATACCAATTATTGGAGGATTTCAACTCTCAATTTTGGAGGAGCATCAATCCACAACTAGTTTTATTCTCAATTTTCTTCTCCTTCTTTGATTGTTATTATTTTTCTATGGGTTTATATACGGATTTGTTTGTTCTTTTTATTTCTATCATGAGCTAAAATCTCTCTTGTCTAGAATTGTTATGTGAACCAACCTTGTAATATTGTGTTTGTTTATCTCTTATTTTAATATCTAATTGTTTAAATTGTTGGTTTCTTTATCTTGTGCTTAATGCTACTAGTTACTTGGCCAATAACTAGAGTGAACTTTGGAAATACATGATAGAGTGGAAACTAAGTTGCGTATTTAGCCTTGGATAGAGAGACATACATTTAATTAGGATAGGAATATACCTAATTAGTGTGTGTAACCATTAGGGATGTTTGCTTTTAATGATTTCATTCAATTTTGATCCTCATAATGACAACGAAAGAAGCTTGCAAATACATTAGCACATCCGGTTAACAACAATTTGGTTAAATTAATTAGGGGAAAAGAGATGTAAATGACAGAATAGGAAGGGTTAGGTAGCATGCAATTCTAGGCTTTGTTTTCTATTGAATTTGAACCTATTTCACTTGCTTTTCCTAGTTGTTATTTTAATTCATTTGCTCATTTATATGTCTTGAATATTTTTTTTTTTTTGGATAATCTTAGAATCATTACAATTTTAGTAATTAGCATAGAAGTAATAGCAATCTCTGTGGGACGATACTGATCTCATCATTTTATTACTTGTACATTATGCACTTGTAATTCGGTGGTGTTTAACAAACCTCTATGCGTGGTTCTAGCTTCCCTGTCTTTCCTTTCAGTACATGTGTTAGGCACCCCCATATGCGGATGTGATGTAAACTAGGTTTTTGCCCATTCCACAACTCTAAAAGTATCTTCCCAGAATGAGAGTGGTAGGGAAGAGTAGCTCTTCATTTATCTAACCATATCAAGCAACATTCGGATTCTCCTTTCTACAACACCATTTTGTTGTTGTATTCTTGGTGTTGTGAGTTGGGATAGGATGTCATTCTCCAGTAAGTGATCCTTCAATTCATTATCAAGGTATTCACCTCCTCGATCTGATCGAAGAATTTTTAATGACTTACCTAATTGCTTTTCAGCTTCTACTATGAATTCTTTGAACTTTTCAAAGATTTCAGATTTTCTTTGTATTAGGTACACGTATCCATATCGTGAATAATCGTCAATAAATGTGACAAAGTATTCGTAACCGCCTCTTGCCTGTACATTCAATGGACTACATACATCGCTATGGACAAGCTCAAGCGGTTCCTTGGCCCTTTCGCCCTTTATTGAGAAAGGTCTCTTAGTCATTTTCTCTTCTAGAAAAGATTCACAGACTGGTAGAGTGCCAGCTTTTAGCTCTCTTAAAGGACCATCCTTTACAAGTCTATCTATCCTATCTAGATTTATATGCCCTAACTTAAGGTGCCAAAGATATTTATCGTCATCATAAGAAACATTTTGCTCTTTAGTTTTGGAATGTTCTACTTTAAACATTTCGGTATTAAGTACTGACTGTTTGTCTGGCCTTAACATGTAAAGTCTATTCTCCATTTTTGCAGAACAAATATTTATACCATTTCTAGAAATAATAATCTCATTATTAAGAAAAGAAACACCAAACATTTGTTCAAATAATCTTGATATAGAAATCAAATTCCTACGAAAATCGGGAATAAAATAAACAATGTTCAATAACAAAAATCTATTCCTAAAATGAAGACGGATGACTTCCACGGCTTTTGCTGAAACTTTGGCTCTATTACCCACTCTCATCATGAATTCCCTGTAAGCAAGCTCTCTTGAAGAACTTAGCATCTGAAAAGAAGAAAAAATATGATTAGTGGCTTCTGAATCAACTATCTAGGGAGATATATCAAATAAATCTTCTTCCACTAAACAAGCATCTAAAATAAGTAAATCATATTTACCTTTCTTCTTCTCTTTCAATTCGGAGAGATACTTGTTACAGTTTCTCTTCCAATGCCCTTCAACTCTGCAGTGAAAATGTTTTCCCTTAGGCTTTTTGATTGGAGTTGTACTTCTTGGTGCTTGTGCTACCCTTCTTACTCTTTTTAGACTTGGATCTAGAAGCACCCTTGCTCTTTCTCTTCTTGTTTTTGTTAGAGGTAGAGGGATTTTCTTCTGTGATATTTACGTCAACAACAGTTACTGAACCATCTTTATCTTTCGATATTGATTCGAATGTTTGCAGTTCGTTGAGCAGTTGAGTCATCGTATAATTCAACTTATTCATAACATAGTTACTCTTGAACTGAAGAAAATCTGGTGAGAGTGATTCCAGAATCATACTCACTTGGGTGCAGTCATCGATCGTAGCCCTGTGAACAACCTCTCCAACGTAATTGATCATATTCAAAACATGATCTCTCACTGGAGTTCCTCTCTTCATCTTCGCATTCATAGCCTTTTTAATAGCATCATGACGAGATTGATTAGATTGTTACCCAAACATAGCCTGGAGGGACTCAATTATCTCGTAAGCAGTCTCCATCTTTTCGTACTTAGCTCTAAGAACGTCAGTCATGCCTGCTAACATATAGCAGCGAGCTTTATTATTAGCATGAGTCCATTTTTTATAGCTCTCTCGTACAGAACGAGTAGCATTAGCGGCGGGTTGTGGAGCATATTCCTCCATAAGCACAATATTCATATTACTTTTCCACTTAATAAAATTATCTCCAGTTAATTTTTCGTTTGTGAGTAAAGTGATAATGGGATTCGAGGTTGACATATTTGTTGAAATTAAATAAATAAAACAACATTCAACATATTTAAAATAAATATCACAAGGAATTCGGAATAGTAAACATGATGCATGATGAAAGTAATTAAATACATAAACTTAATTACAAATTCCATGGTAATTCAATTTTCTCTAACTAGGTGTCGTCGTAGGATATGTCACATAATTATGAATTAAATTGAGACTCTCTCAATTAATAAATAAAACATCAAAATATCTCATATTTTCTTTTATTTATTAACTACCATTTTATGGTCAACATACTATTAATAATTTAATTGTGTTCTCATGAGTGTGAGCCATTATTTCATATTCTAGCAACTTAACTCAAAATTACCGCTGTAGGGTAGATTAATTTTAAAACACGTTCTAAAATCCTATCTCTAGGAAATTAAGCCTTGCTATTAATTTAAATGGACACCCTCTATAGGGAAGACAAAATCTAAGTGTCTCCAAGCGCCAGTTAAATCTCACAGTGCTTAATTAATAGTGGAGACCGTAGGATATATTGTCATATACCCCTCTCCCACTCATTATTTGAAAATCTTATCTGTTTTTACTAATAAATATCTAATGTTTTATTTAACCTAGTTGTTATATCTAATATAATTTTCTAGGTTAAACTACTAGCCCAATCTTATTGGTCCTAAATAAATTACTAGATTTTCTAAAATTCTAAATTTATTATTATAGGAATAATTTGGCTAATCTAATTAATAAGGATAAGATAAATTAAATAAGTGTAATATTACCAAAATTTAACTGTTAAGATTAAATCACATTATTCAATTTTTATTCCTATCTAGTAATTTAATCCAATTAAATTCGTCATATTCCACCTAAACTATTTTAGCATGAATATGATATGTATGCATTACATTCATAAATAACTATGAGTGGATATAATAAATGACATATTATAATGCATGGCCATATTATACATATCACATGTAATATAACAAAATAAAAAATAAAAATGATATTTGGTCAGGTCTCTTAAGAAATTACAACACAATAAAATAATAAAATTACAAAGAGTCAAAAGCACGTAGGCCTGAAAACTATCCGCTAGTCTTCTTGGGCCTCCTTTCTTCTTTTGGTATTTTTACAAATTAGATAGGTAAAAAATAGTATTTATGTAAATATTTTTGTGAAACTAGCCCAACGGGCTAGACTATATTAGCCCAGCCCATATGAATTTCTAAATAATCATTTGGGCCTGGGCCTAGGCCTATCCACCTGAGGTGCACCATTATTTTTTTTTTTTCCGTAAGCTTTATATATATATAGTATATAATAAGTTATATATATCGTATATATAATATAATATATTTATATATTATAAAGAAAAATTTTTTTTTTAACATAACACCTGGTCGTAGACTAGGTGCATTAAGTATATATATATTGTATATATCAAATAATATATAACTATATTTATTATATATCGTATATATAATTATATATATAATGAAACTATTTCAATATATTAGCGTGAGTCTTGCGACAACTCGGGTGGAAACGTCTCTGTCGTCTTCTTCGTACATTACAAGAAAAAAGGAAGAAAAAAAATACGAGAAAGCGTATGCACAAAATTAGGATTTACATCTCTTGATCTAGTTAAAATAAATTACAAAAAATGTAAAACTTATGGAACCATATAATTAACGACTAAATACCAACTATACATCCATCATATGATAACTCATCTATTCATCATCAAATACATATAAAAAAAATAATGCAATACCCACTCATACATACAAATAAGTAATACTATATATTCATATAACCTCTTTGATACTAATTGTTGGTTTTAAAACGATTTTCGTAGCGGAAGATTGGCCCAGGAACTTTCAAAAAATTTCTCAAAATAATTAACTATATGAGTGCATAATATTAATTCATAGCAAACAGAAAACATACAAAGACAATAGATCTAATACCTCTTATAGCCGATCAGCGGATCCTAACTTTTTTGCCTTCTAAATCACGATTTTCCATTCCAAGCCTCAAGCACAACTGGATGAACATGTGGGCGTTGCGTACAATTTTTTAAACTCACACTTTAGGCACTTGTAATATTCTCAACACATGAGATTGCAAGAGTTGTTTTACAGAGAATAGGAAAACTCTCTTCTTTTTCTCTCTAGGTTATGAAGGCTCTGTTGAAAATAATACGTGTTGTTTTCTGCTAGGGTTTCACCATACATTTATTTATTAAAACTTTTAATAAAATAATATATTAATCAAATTAATATATATATAACCTAAAAACAACGTGACTTGTTTTTTTAAAAGAAAAACGTAAACTTATATATATGTATCTACATAATCTAATTAATTAATATATATATATATATATAAACTAGCAGATAACTCATTCCTTCAAGGAAGAGTGTTTCACTTTCAGTCAGTTTCTCAATTTCTATTTATTTATTTATCTAATAATTAGATATTTTTAAATTCAAAATTTAAACAAATTAGGAAACTTATCTCTCCATAAATTTAAATTAATTGATTAATTAATTAATAATAATTATTAATTTTTATAGATAAACAATTTATCTAGACAAAGTGTGTAGTAACAGAAATAACGTAATATCTAGTACAGTGTTTTTAAGAGGTGGAACTAGGGACCTATAGACCTGTAATTCAAGCTCCAGTAAATTATGACAATTTATTAAACTCTTTAATTAATTTATCTAATTTATTAATTCCAGTATTACTCCACTAAAAATCTGGAATTACACTCTTAAAGTTAGAGAATTAATTTACTCAGAAAATAACAAGCAGTCCATAGATTTAATCATTACATATAGTTCAACTCTCCGTGGATAATTTGTAATTAGAGTTAGGTCATGTTCGATTTACCTCTCCAATTACATCTTTATCCTTGTGTATCATTGATTCTCCAATGAACAATTAATTTATAAATCTATTATAAATTGAGTACTCAAACTGTTAAAGTCCTAAATCAATACACAAGAGAATCATCTTTCTAGCTTCCTAGTGGAAGGAATAGATTCCATATCTGTAAGCTACATTCCCAGTTATTCATCTCATCATGCTCCCAAGATACAAGTATTTCGGTATGTTTAGGAAACAAACCTTTAACAAGTATGTTAAAGAATATAACGTTATAAATAGGAGTCTATAACTACTCAAGATTAGGATTGAATCACATATGATCATCTAGCGATATTATTTGAATTCTCAACAATCAACGGAATTTATATGAGATTCAAATCATGTCTGGTCGAGTCCTATATAATCGAATTATATAAAGTACCTCCATTGTGAGGTCAACACATCAATAGTCTTGATAAGACTATTATATTCTCAATGTTAATGGACCGTACTAATAATATCTAATTAAAGATCTCATACTTTAATTTATTATTACAGACTATGTTTAGTTTATTATCCATAAATTTAATCTTCATGTATACATAACTCAATTTGTTGTATCTAGCACCTAGCTTTCCCAACTTGCATTTTTCGGTCAATTTTGGTCTCTCTATTCGGAGAGAGTACAAAACAAGGAGTTTGTCGCTCGAAACTTACCTAATTTCTTAAGGTACCAATTAAAGAGTATTTATTGGCCTAAAACTAAATTCGTTGTATCTAGCACAAAGTTTTCCCAAGTGGCAATTTTCGGTAAATTTTGGTCATTCTCTTTGGATCTCGTTCAAAACAAGGAGTTTGTTACCCGAAACTCACCTAAAGTCTCAAGGTACTAATTAAAGAGTGTTTGTTGGTCTAGAACTAAGTTCGTTATATCTAGTACCAAGTTTACCCAATTGGCAATTTTCGGTCAATTTTGGTCATTCTCTTTAGAGAGAGTTTAAAACAAGGAGTTTGTTGCCCAAAACTTACCAAATGTCTCAAGATACCAAATAAAGAGTGTTTGTTGGTGTAAAACTCTATTAGTTGTATCTAGCGCCCAGTTTTCCCAATTGGGAATTTTCAGTCAATTTTGGTCATTCTCTTGGGAGAGAGTTCAAAACCAAAAGTTTGTTGCCCGAAACTTACCCAATGTGCCAATGTTCCAATTAAAGAGTGTTTGTTGGTCTAGAACCAAATTCGTTGTATCTGGCACCAAGTTTTCCCAATTTGCAATTTTCGGTCAATTTTGATCATTCTCTTTAGAGAGAGTTCAAAACAAGGAGTTTGTTGCCCGAAACGTACCAAATGTCTCAAGGTACCAAATAAAGAGTGTTTGTTGGTCTAGAACTCAATTCATTGAATCATGCACCTAGTTTTCCGAACTTGCAATTTTTGGTCAATTTTGGTCTTTCTCTTCGGAGAGAGTTCAAAATAAGGAGTTTGTTGCCTAAAACTTACCGAATGTCTCAAGGTACCATTTAAAGAGTGTTTATTGGTCAAGAACTAATATCATTGAATCGAGCACAAGCTTTCCCAACAGGTAATTTTTGCACATTTTTGCTCATCCTCTTCAGAGAGAGGACAAAACAAGGAGTTTATTGTCCGAAACTTACCAAATATCTCACGGTACTAAATAAAGAGTGTTTGTCAGTGAAATACTCAATTAGTTGTATCTAGCGCCCCGTTTTCCCGATTTGCAATTTTCAGTCAATTTTGGTCATTCTCTTTGGAGAGAGTACAAAACATGGAGTTTGTTGCCCGAAACTCACCAAATATCTAAAGGTACCAAATAAAGAGTGTTCGTCGGTCTAGAACTCAATTCGTTGTATCGAGCACCTGGCCTTCCCAATTTGCCATTTTTGGTCAATTTTGGTCTTTCTATTCGGAGAGAGTACAAATCAAGGAGTCTGTCGCTCGAAACTTACCTAATTTCTTAAGGTACCAATTAAAGAGTGTTTGGTGGCCTAGAATTGAATTCGTTGTATCTAGCACAAAGTTCTCCCAAGTGGCAATTTTCGGTAAATTTTGGTCATTCTCTTTGGAGAGAGTTCAAAACATGGAGTTTGTTGCCCGAAACTCACCTAATGTTTCAAGGTACCAATTAAAGAGTGTTTGTTGGTCTAGAACTAAATTCGTTGTATCTAGTACCAACTTTAACCAGTTGGCAATTTTCGATCAATTTTGGTCATTCTCTTTAGAGAGAGTTCAAAACAAGGAGTTTGTTGCCCAAAACTTACCAAATGTCTCAAGGTACCAAATAAAGAGTGTTTGTTAGTGTAAAACTCTATTAGTTGTATCTAGCGCCTAGTTTTCCCAATTAGGAATTTTCAGTCAATTTTGGTCATTCTCTTTCGAGAGAGTTCAAAACAAGGGTTTTGTTGCCCAAAACTTACCTAATGTGTCAATGTTCCAATTAAAGAGTGTTCGTTGGTCTAGAACTAAATTCGTTGTATCTAGCACCAAGTTTTCCCAATTGGCAATTTTCAGTCAATTTTGGTCATTCTCTTTAGAGAGATTTCAAAACAAGGAATTTGTTGCCTGAAACTTACAAAATGTCACAAGGTACCAAATAAAGAGTGTTTGTTGGTCTAGAACTCAATTCATTCAATCAAGCACCTAGTTTTCCGAACTTGCAATTTTCGGTCAATTTTGGTCTTTCTCTTCGGAGAGAGTTCGAAACAAGGAGTTTGTTGCCCAAAACATACCCAATGTCTCATGGTACCATTTAATGAGGGTTTATTGGTCTAGAACTGATTTCGTTGAATCGAGCACCAAGTTTTCCCAACTTGCAATTTTCGGACGATTTCGGTCATTTTCTTCGGAGAGAGGACAAAACAAGGAGTTTGTTGCCCGGAACTTACCAAATGTCTCAAGGTACCAAATAAAGAGTGTTTGTCGGTGTAATACTCAATTAGTTGTATCTAGCGCCCAGTTTTCCCGATTTACAATTTTCAGTCAATTTTGGTCATTCTCTTTGGAGAGAGTAAACAAGGAGTTTGTTGCTCGAAACTTACCTAATGTGTCAAGGTACCAATTAAAGAGTGTTTGTTGGCCTAGAATTGAATTCGTTGTATCTAGCACAAAGTTTTCCCAAGCGGCAATTTTCGGTAAATTTTGGTCATTCTCTTTGGAGAGAGTTCAAAACAGGGAGTTTGTTGCCCGAAACTCACCTAATGTCTCAAGGTACCAAGTAAAGAGTGTTTGTTGGTCTAGAACTAAATTCGTTGTATCTAGTACCAAATTTAACCAATTGGCAATTTTCGATCAATTTTGGTCATTCTCTTTAGAGAGAGTTCAAAACAAGGAGTTTGTTGCCCGAAACTTACCAAATGTCTCAAAGTACCAAATAAAGAGTGTTTGTTGGTGTAAAACTCTATTAGTTGTATCTAGCGCCCAGTTTTCCCAATTAGGAATTTTCAGTCAATTTTGGTCATTCTCTTGTGAGAGAGTTCAAAACAAGGGGTTTGTTGCCCAAAACTTACCTAATGTGTCAATGTTCCAATTAAAGAGTGTTCATTGGTCTAGAACTAAATTCGTTGTATCTAGCACAAAGTTTTCCCAATTGGCAAAGTTCAGTTAATTTTGGTCATTCTCTTTAGAGAGTTCAAAACAAGGAGTTTGTTACCCGAAACTTACCAAATGTCTCAAGATACAAAATAAAGAGTGTTTGTTGGTCCAGAACTCAATTCGTTGAATCAAGCACCTTGTTTTCTGAACTTGCAATTTTCGGTCAATTTTGGTCTTTCTCTTCAGAGAGAGTCTGAAACAAGGAGTTTGCTGCCCAAAACTTACCTAATGTCTCATGGTACCATTTAATTAGTGTTTATTGGTCTAGAACTAATTTCGTTGAATCGAGCACCAAGTTTTCCCAACTTGCAATTTTCGGACGATTTCAGTCATTCTCTTCAGAGAGAGGACAAAACAAGGAGTTTGTTGCCCGAAACTTACCAAATGTCTCAAAGTACCAAATAAAGAGTGTTTGTCGGTGTAATAGTCAATTGGTTGTATCTAGCGCCTAGTTTTCCCGAGTTTCAATTTTCAGTCAAATTTGGTCATTCTCTTTGGAGAGAGTTCAAAACAAGGAGTTTATTGCCCGAAACTTGCCAAACATCTCAAGGTACCAAATAAAGTGTGTTTGTTGGTCTAGAACTCAATTAGTTGTATCTAGCACCTAGCTTTCCCAACCCGCAATTTTCGGTCAATTTTGGTCTCTCTATTCGAAGAGAGTACAAAACAAGGAGTCTGTTGCTTGAAACTTACCTAATTTCTTAAGGTACCAATTATAGAGTGTTTGTTGGCCTAGAACCAAATTCGTTGCATCTAGCACAATGTTTTCCCAAGTGGAAATTTTCGGTAAATTTTGGTTGTTCTACAAGTAGTTTGTTGCCCGAAACTCACCTAATGTCTCAGGGTACCAATTAAAGAGTGTTTGCTGGTCTAGAACTAAATTCATTGTGTCTAGTACCAAGTTTACCCAATGGGCAATTTTCGTTCAATTTTGGTCATTCACTTTAGAGAGAGTTCAAAACAACGAGTTTGTTGCCCGAAAATTACCAAATGTCTCAAGGTACCAAATAAAGAGTGTTTGTTGATCTAGAACTCAATTCGTTGTATCTAGCACATAGTTTTCCCATTCGGCAATTTTCGGTCAATTTTGGTCATTTTCCCTGGCAAGAGTTCAAAATACGGAGTTTGTTGCTCAAAACTTACCCAATGCCTCGTACCAAAAAAGGAGGGTTTGGTGTTCTAGAACTCAATTCGTCGTATCTGGAACCTAGTTTTCCCAATTGGCTATTTTCGGTCAATTTTGGTCATTCTCATTGGAAAGAGTTCAAAACATGGAGTTCATTACCCAAAACCTACCTAATTCCTCAACGTACCAAATAACGAATATTTGTTGGTCTAGAACTCAATTCGTTGTATCTAGCACCTAGTTTTCCCATTTGGCAATTTTCGGTCAATTTTGGTCATTCTCTTTGAAAAGAGTTCAAAACACAGAGTTTGTTGCCCAAAACTTATCTAATGCCTCAAGGTACAAAATAAAGAGTGTTTGTTGATCTAGAACCCAATTCGTTGTATCTAGCACCTAGTTTTCCCAATTGG
>JXTC01000865.1:0-25387 GCA_002914845.1 Trema orientale
ATAGACTGAAAACCTCCTATGTTGTTAAATACCATATTCTAGCCCAATACCATTTTAATTACTTTCTTTTTTAAGTGAGGCTTAACTAATAACCACCACTTACTACAAATTTAAAAGAAAATAACACACACACTCTACTAAGATTTGAACATCTGACCCTTCTTAATTCACACACACATCCCTCGAGTCTTGGACCAACTGAGCTATTAATTACTTAGGCATGGTGGAATGTCTTTATTTAAATTTTTTTAATATGACTATTAGGAAAAATGTTTTTTTATTACTCTTTAAATTGGACACATTTGAAGAAGTTACTTTTAAACAACCTGTCTACTTCGTTGTCAGTTAACGAGACTTAGGTTGATTATTGATTTAAGAATAATTTCAACAACTTGACACAAATTCATATGAATTTAGTTTAACCCAAAAATTATAATTAAAAAAACGGTGTACACAGTTGAGAATTATAATATATACATACTAGAGATCGTTGATTCCTTGTATATATAAAAAAAGGACAGATATATATAATATTAAGAATAATTTTATATAAAAAAAGAATAACTTCAACAACTTGACACAAATTCATATGACTTTAGTTTAACCCAAAAATAATAAGTAAAAAAACGGTGTACTCAGTTGAGAATGATTATATTTACATAGAAGAGATCATCATTTATTCCTTGTCTAACAAAAATAATGAGAAAAAAAAAAAACGGTGTATATAGTTGAGAATTAGTATACATAGTAGAGATCATTGACTCCTCGTATAACAAAATGTACAAAAATATATAATTATTAACATATAATTTGTATAGTATATCTTTAATAAAGTCTGTTATCGTTATTGTTGTCTTTGTCATCTCTATGTTAGCCTAGTCTAAGCAAAATTTAACACTTAAATAAATGAATGCACTTAGTTAACCAAGCGACAATATTTGGTGGATTAATTACCACATTTTCTGCAGAAACAATAAAACAAACTACTAACATTTGACTTTTATAAATTAATACCCTTACATTAAAATATCTACATCCCCTACGCTGACTAATTAAGAAAGTAATGTAAAGTAAAAGATCAAATTACCCTTCACTAGCTGATTAAAAGTCGGTGATTTTTTCTGTCCCGTACGCTGACTAATTAAGAAAGTAATGTAAAGTAAAAGATCAAATTACCCTTCACTAGCTGATTAAAAGTCAGTGATTTTTTCTGTTTTTTGTATATTGGTTTTTTTTTTTTTTTGAAATGCTTAGTGATATCTTGGTTCACTGTTGCCAAAAACAGATACATTTTGATACTGATTTGTAACTAGTTTTTTTGTTTTCTAGAAAATAGAAATAAAAAATTTGGAAACATTGAAAAAAATGCTAAACTCCTTTATTTTAACCCAGATAAGGCTTAAGCAAGAAAAGATAATCAAAATATGTTTCCAACATTTGTAGTCGTCGATAATCGTAGGAGTTACTCAAGTTAATGAGCGTAAGTATCGAAAAAACTTGAATGGTACCTTTTTTGGAGTATTTTTCTCCTCTCAGCTGCATGCATGTACATGGATTCAAGTACTGAAAAGAACTCGTAAGGATATCCTAAAATTACTTTCTTAGATATTGCAATCACCTTTACTTTAAGTGAAGGTTTACATTTACATTTACGTACATAAAATATCGTATCCAGGAAATATGCGATATAACTATTTAGAGCATGAACGTAAACCTAAATAAAGTTTATATATGCAACAATGTCTTTAGCTTCACAATATATATGATTTACTTTAGACGAAGAAATAAAGTTAATGAGCTAAATTTAATAACAATACGTAGACCAAATTCTAAATGAGAAATTAAACTATTATTAAGAGTTTGTATAATTATCAATATATTAGATTATAAAGTAGTTAGATTTAGGCCAAATAAATGACCCATGGAACAGGCAAACTTAAAGCTCTAACCATCAGTACATTCTTGATAGCGAAGATATATAATCTCTCAACTTTTGGAACTTAGCCTAATGTTAATGTTGGTCAAAGTCATGCTTAAATGGTCTCTCATATCATTGATTCTTTTCTTTCCCGTAGTTCTCCAACCTCGTGCTAACCTTTTAAAAAGATGATTTTCATATTCTATTTAATATACAAGTTAAAAGTAGGATCACATAGCGAGTTAAAAATAAATAAATACAAAGTAGGATCAATTTAGGATTGAAAATTTGAAAATTTTAAATAGCGCTTTTATGTCTCAGCAAGGGCACAAAAGTAGACCATTGGTCCATTGCCACTATTTATTATTTTATTATCACCGCCTCATAATTTTTGCCGCCATCAATATCACTCTCATTAATCGCCATTTTTTTTTTGTTTTAGATGAAATTAATTACCAATTATTTTAAAATCAAATTGCCAATTATTTTATGGCATAACTAACACCTAAAAGAATATTAATTACATTACACTTCTATCATTAATTAATATATTCATGTAAAGCACGTTGCTGGTCAATGCATCTTCGTCAACATATATCAAGCACGTTGCTGGGAACCTATATATATATATGTGTATATTTCTACTTTTTATGTTTTTTTGAGCAAAACGGGTTAAGGTCTCCTCTGTTTAACTAGTCGTAGTGACAATTAATAAATCTATAAACTTATTAAAAAAAATTATTCGATGGAATATGCATGGGTGTCATTTAGTAACAAGTTGTGCTGTAGCTAATGTACAAATAATTTATTTGACTGCGTACATAGATAATACAATTATACAAAAAATATACATGTGGTGAAAATAAGCTTTGGGTTTTCAGCTTTAGCTAGTATTTTATTTAAGTCAATTCAATCTTAAATTATAGTCGATCTGCATATTGGGCATTTTCTAATATATTTATTAGTTATACCATTGTTTCTTGAGAAAGGGTCATAAAATGATCTTGTATTTTATGATTTTTTGAGAAAATTTGATTTTTTATGGAAATTTTTTTAAAAAAATTGAAAAATCCCGGATTTTGAAATTGTTTGAAAAATCCTAGATTTTAATTAGAAAATACCATTTTTTATCAATTAATGAGATACTTGAAGTAACTAATCAAGTTACTTCAAATAACTTGACCAGTTATCTTAAGTAACTATATTGGTTACCCTAAGTAACCCAACTGGATACTTAAGTATTATTGAAAAAGACCAATTTTGAAAAAATAGTTGTATTTTTCTAAATAATTATTAAAAGTGCTATGTTTCTAAAGAAACTTTAAAAAAGTAATATTTTTTTAAATCAATCCGGGACTTTTTGAAAAATTTGACCCATCCGGGATTTTTTAATTTTTTGTACTTTGAACCTAGAATATTATATGAAGCACATGATTTTTTTACGATACCTCCCGTGTTTTAAAAAATACAGGAAAATCTCTTTAAATTCGAATTTTCATTATAAAAAGTTTTGTAATTTGACTATTTTTAAAATTCGACTATTTCACTATTTTTGAAACTGCTGGACTATTAAGTGATTATAGATCATTTTTTGGTCTAGATGGTAACCTTCTGACTGATTCTGTGGATGCTAATAGATAATTTTAAAAAATAAAGACGTTTTTACAATTATTTTCTACCCCAATTTTGACTGTATATGTGATTAGATGAGATTTGATAGAAAAATAGAAATAGAAGATTTTAATTGATATTAATGAAAAGTGGTGGGTTTTTTATGATATTATTCTTATAAAAGTTTAAATAAGATCATTTTATGACGTTTTCTCTCGTCTCTTTAATTATTTTCCATTCCTTTCAATTTTAGTCAAATTTGGTCTAAAGTTTGAGGGATGTGTGTGTAAGTTTGGGGGGATCAGGGATTCAAACCTTGGTAGTGTATGTATCTATTTTTTTTTTTTTTTAAATTTGTAGTAAGTGGTGGTCATTAGTTAAGTCTCATTTTTCTAAAAGAAAAATAAAATAAAATAAAAATAAAAAAATAACTTGCGCTGGGCCTTTCAATTTAGTCTTGTAAATGATTATTAAATTTAGTTAAAGAACATTCAAAAAAAAATAAATAAATAATCCCTCAAAGTCCAATACTAGCTTTTTTTAAATACTTATTTAAAGATAGAAATAACTTGCGCTCGTAGAACCCAGGTTATTCTAAAACGATTTTTTTTCCGATAGTCTAAAATTGTATTGATCAATGGTACCGGAGAGCGAATTAGCTAGCTATGAATAGATATAACACTAAACTCGAATTATTTAATGGAATTGGGAAGGACTTTAAACAAAAATTTGATTCGAAAAAAAAAAAAAGAAAAAGAAAAAGAACAGACAAATTCTAAAAATCAAGCTGATGGAGCCATGAACAAAGTACAAAACTTGAAAGAAATACAAATTATGATAATTTAAGCAATCTATCACAGAAACAAACAAAAAAAACAAAAACAAAAACAAAAAAAAAAAACACTCACACACACTCCAATTAATTGATGTATACATAGCCAATATGATATAAATTGGTTATCGTTTTTGAAGGTATATGAAATTAGAGGAAATTTGAACTTTTTACCGTAATTTTTCAAAAAAATTGAAGAATCCCGAATTTTGAAATTAATTGAAAAATCCCGAATTATTATTAAAAATGCAACTTTTAAAATTATTTAGAAAAATACCATTTTTGATGAGTTACTTTTCTTTTCTTTTATTAATTGATGAGTTACTTGATGTAACCGTTCGATAACTTGACCGGTTACTTTAAGTAACTAGATTAGTTACTCCAAATAACTGAATTGGTCACCCCAAGTACCATTGAAAAATTCCAAATTTGAAAAAAAAAGTGATATTTTCTAAATATTTATTTAAAGTTTTAGTTTAATAAAGAACTTATAAAAATTAATATTTTCCTAAATAAATCCTAGATTTTTCAAAAAATTCGGCCTATCCAGAATTTTTCAATTTTGGTACTTTGGCCTGGAATTTTATAAGAACCCCATAAAATTATTAGTTGTTAAAACTAATAAATATTAGAGAAAGACAAAATATTTTTTTTAATAAAAGTTGTGGGAAAGAAAAATCTAAAGAGATAAAAGAGATATAATGAAAAGAACTAAAATTCAAAAACAAAATATGGTGGGTCAGATTTTTTTCCAATTATATACCATATTTGTTCTATAAAAATACCATTTTAAAAAATATTTTAGAAAAATATCCCTTTCTAAAAACATTTATATTTATACCATTTTAAAATATTACTAATTACTAGTATTTGAAAACTGGTTACTGGTTACCAATTATTAGTTATCTACCAGTTATAAATACCTTTGGTTACTAGTTATCAGTGCTCGAAAACTAGTTACCATCCACTAGTTACTATCTTAGAAAATGAAATTTTTCTGAAGACCTTTTAAAAAGTGGTATTTTTCTAAACAATACAGTATCATATCTAAAAACATCTAACTGTATATTTCCAATTTTTTTCTAAAAATGCCATACAAGGCCTAATTTCCACAAATAGATATGTGGTATTTAAGGATTAGAGAAGGAAAAATCTAATATTTAAGTGGGAGAGGGGGAATAAATACAATATTGTAAAATTTAATGGGGAAATTTTTAACTTTATGGAAAAACTATGTAAAAGGTAAGAGATTTTCATCTTTTATAATATAGATATTGTTTGCTACTAAATGACCAAAACCATTGGGGGTTTCCTCGAAACAATGGGGATCAAATTGGAATCAAAACATGAAATAGCAAGTGTAGACTATCACTAAAAAAAAAAAAAATTCACTTTTAGTCACAACAAAATTTGTGACCAAAAAAAATTTATAACTAAACAAATGTCACTATTATTATGCATTGATTAAAAGGTCTATGACTAAAAGATTTAGTCACAAAAATTACAATTTGTTGTGACTAATTAATATACTTTTAGTTACAACTAATTTTATTGAGAAATTTAAATGGATAACTAATATTTTAAATTTGATTAAGTAGATGTGCCACTTTCTAAATTTTATAGGTAAATATCTAAGTATATATATTTTTACACTTGATATATATAAATTTCAGTTAATGTACTGAAATATATTGAGTATATAAATTTTTATATTTAGTATATAATATTTTACACTTAGTATATAAACATATATACTGGACATTTTGCTATAACATTTGAAAATCGGATATTTAATTTAAATTGGGTCCAAAATTTAGTCATTTTACTATAAGACCCAATTTCATTACTATATATTAAAGTTTGTGACTAAAAGTACATTAATAACAACTTGTAACTAAATAGTATATTTTAGCCACAAGAAACTTTTAGTTGTGACTAAATATTTAATTTAGTTATGAAAAATGTTTTTTGTGACGTTAAAATTTGTTACTAAATGATAAACTTTTTTGTAATGTACTTTTTGTCCCAATTGCGGGAAACAAATATAATAAGATCACTGTCTTTTTCTAAGAAGAGAAACCCAATTGCGGGAAACAAATATAATAAGATCACTGTCTTTTTCTAAGAAGAGAAATAATATCTCCAACAATTAAACTATTGGATGACAAGCCACTAAATTAGTTAACAACTTGGATGATGTTGGGGGACAATTTTCCCCGAGCGTCTAAGGAAACGACATGACGCGATATCGACCAAAAACGACGTTATTCCCAATCACTCTCGGGCCGACCAGAAGTGAAGCCACCGTACCACGAGAAAGAGCCGATCAAGTAGAAAAGGGGAAGCTACGTCATGGCCATGCTCCCTAAGGTAAGATCATCGTGGTCGGATTTCATGCTTCTGTCCGAGCAGGAATCCTAAACGAAAGACCAATGGAGCCAATAAATAGCCGACCAAAAGTATGAAAGCACGACCAGGAAAGAGAGTAAAGAAAATGCGGACTCAGGAGAGACCGACATCTGGCCCAATCGCGTACTCGCGACCGTACTGGCGGGTAGGTAAGGTCCCTCTTTTAGATTTGCAGGGACACGTGGGTACTAATCCTAACTTTTCGGGGACCACAAAACCACTATAAATAGCCTTATAATCGCCTGAAAGAGGCAAGCCGCCACAAATCCCAAAAAACTCTATTTGCCTTTTCTCCTCTCATCATCATTTATTACAATGAGATCACTATTCCATTAAATACTTCATCGAATATACTACTAATCTATCTTTCTGTGAAGGAGAATTAGCAGGTACCACACCGGTACCACCCGTTACTAGTTGGTGAAAAGTCCAGGCATAAGCTTTTTCAAGGTTGTACGGACCACACCTACATCAAATCTGGATTTTTGGCCTCTCTTGAGGGAGAACCACTCAAGGGCGCGTGGCGCACGTTGGTTCACGGACCAAAATCCACACCAACAGATGACATTGGTATTGTACTCATAGCAAACAAGAAACCTTCTATTCATGGCAATAAGTTGAGCAGGACAGGGTTTCAAACTCAAAGCAGCCCAAACTACGCTTTGATACGGCGCCAACAAAAAGACCCTTATAGTCCCTAATCATATTTACAGACTCTTTTTAAACTTAAGATTTTAATCAATTTAAAGGTCTTTATTAGATACACACCAAAATTAATGAAAACAATAGTAATCCTATCTTTGCTGAAAATATCAAATGCCATAACGTGTAAATTTCAAATTTCTTTTTAATAATTTGCGAAGGAATGAAATCAAGCACTATAAAAAACCTTACTTTTAGTGACGACAAAAATTGTGACTTCATATAGACCTAGGTAATTTTTGCATATATCTACTTTTAGGTTCACTTTTATCTTTGTGAAAATTACACCTAATACCCGTTTTTTAAAACTTATTTTAAAAATACCCGTTTTTAAAACTTCTTTCAAAAATACCCATTTTTACGGTCCACATTTCATATGAAAAATATGAGTGCTCCACATTTATAATGTAAATTTTATCTATGAGGTACACATTTCATGTGTAAAATATGAACAGTACACATTTTAAAATGTGTACTAATTTTGAGTGCAAATTTTATTCATGAAATGTAGACCGCGGTATACATTTAATGCATGAAATATATACCGTGGTCTACATTTCATGTGTAAAATAGTGATGGTCTACTCCAAAAAAAAGGTATAAAAACAGGTATTTATGAAATAAAAATAAAAAATGGGTATTTATGAAAATATAGTTTTAAAAACGGGTATTTATGAACTTTTCTCTTTATCTTTTTGCATTCCCAAGCCTAATTATCTTCCTTATACCACTTTTTCTATTATCATACTATATTTATATCATTTTCTTAATAGTCAATTTTTTTTGTATCATATTTTTCACTAACTTTTTCTGCAAGTTTCTTTGCATGCAGCTTCTAACTCTTGTACTTCAGTATTTTGTGGGCCCCGAACTACTCTCTTTGAACTCCATGGTTGATTTGTGGCACAAGTTCGGGATTTCGTATTCTTTTATTATTCCTCACCTATTATTTCTGATTTATTATTATTATTGTTATTATTATCTCTAACTCCTTATTTTCTGTATTTGACTTCTAGTTGACAATTATGGTTGGATAATTCACCTCCGTTTACTAGATTCTTTATCGTATTATTATATTATTGTTGATCCGTAAGCTAGTTATCCATGTAACCACCTACGTACAGAGATGTCGTGGGAAGTGTCGTTCTTTATTATGACTGCATATTGGGACTTCAATACGTAATGTCAGCATTGTGATAACATTTACGTTATTATTACGTCATTATTATTATTATTACTACTATTATATTGTAAGTATGCTATCCCTGTAACCGCTAACTTGGCAATGGCACTGTGGGAAGTGTCATTTTTTATATCGACCGCCCATCAGGACTTCGATACGTAGATAGTGTTGTGATTACTCTTATACTTGTGTACACCTTGTGATCTAACTATAATCCCAATTATTTTATGCTTTGTTTTAATCAAACACAGGTCTCATTAATTAATCATAACACAAAATTCGATCCGGAGCAAAATTTTAGTTACAAAAACGACAATTTGTTGTTACCAATTATACTTTTAGCCATAAGAAATTTTTAATCACAACAAATTTCATTACTATAAACAAAGGTTGTGACTAAAAGTACATTAGCAATAACTTGTAACTAAATAATGTCTATTTTTAGTTACAAGAAATTATTGGTTGTGACTAATTAAAAAACTACTCATTGAATGTTAATTTCTTTGTAGTGAAGACCACAAAAATAAATAATAAAATTAAAAATTAAGTTAATTCCGTTGAATTGTTCAAAAAAAAAAATAAGGGTCATAATTATTGACGTGTTAAAGAATAAAATTAATCAACTTTGAGCAAGGCAAGCAACAAAATATTGAAATAAAAATAAAGTTTAAAAAATAAAAAATAATAGTAAAAATGTTTATACATATGTCACGAAAATAATCTGCTGCATCTACTTGATAATGATATATAGTTTATCAAAATTAATGAACATTTATTCATCAATTTTTCTTTTTAGTCTGTCTGATGGGACTGGAGAGAAAATAAATTGTATTACATTTATTTGGCTAAAAGACTACGAAAATAAGTCGTCGACACAAATTTATAAATAAACATCGCCTTACCATCGTAAAGTTAAATTACAAATAATAAATCTCGAAATTAAATTTCACTCCTCTAATATAGCAAACATGCGCATGCATGGATGCTTTTGGTGTCCGAAAATAAATATGATAATTCTTGTAAATAAATATTTATTATAATCCTCTCATTAAATCCAAACCCATCTCCATTTTTTACATCAATCATCTAAAATTAAATACTCCTTGTGTAGTCTGTACCAAGACCCTGATTACAGTCTCACAGACTCACAAACTATAATTTTTTTTTTTTAAAAAAGTGAGACTTAACTAATGACCACCACTTACTACAAATTAAAGAAAAATGACACACACATTACTAAAGTTTGAACCCCTGACCCCCCCAAACACACACACAACCCTCAAACCTTGGACCAACTGAGCTAACCCCAATTGGCAACTCACAAACTATAATTAATACAATGAAAATATAACCAAATCATTGATCATGTTTTATTCTTGACATAAAATTAATTAAAGAACCAACTAATAATGATCATTATATCGATCATTAACTAATAATGCAAAACATAGACGTTGTGCTCAATAATAGAATCCCCAGTAGTGGTGTTTAAGGTGTGAGTCCTGGCCTCAACATAGCCTCTGGCGAACCGGAAAAGCCCGCTTCCTCCGACAATCGGCATCTCTCTAACGGTCCTAAAGACAGCGTTATGTCCCAAGACGCTAAGCGTGCTGCCGTTATACTTCCCTTCCGTGAAGACATAGTTATAAACCATTAAGAGTTCCAAATCGGATTGCGACGCGAAGGTGTAGGTTCCCTGAGCTCTTCCCACGAGCTTGGAGTTTGGCTCCGGTCCCACCGTCAAGGGATCGTCCATGACCACCACGAAACCGAAGGTCAACGAGTTCGTCGAATTCGCCTTTGCGACAAGGACCGCGGTTGGTTTTGGGCCGCTGGCGGTGTCGTGGAAGTAGAAATGGAGGTGGGTCAGCTTCTCTTGCTCGAGCCCTAGTGTTTTGGGAGATAGATTTTTGTGGTACTCGTCATTGTGTGCAGCGGAGAGGTTCAAGAGGGACAAAATGGTAATTAGGGAGATGATATTCATCAAGGTTGGGATGGTGTTTTGGAGTTTTTTGGCCATGGTATTGGTAGCTAGCTAGGAGAAAAGCTTACCAATTAGATGGGAGATTTTAGTTATTTAAGGTGCTTCGCTTGTAAGTATCGTGCTATACATACATATATAGGCATAGTGGAATCTCTTTATTGCATTTTTTCTTTTCAAGCACAAAAAAGTAATGGGTGACCTATCTTAAACTCTCCACCCTCCGTCAAATCAACCCGTCAAATCAATCCGTATTAGAGGCACAATCTGGACCATAGATGGACTAGTAGGAAAAATGTTCTTTACAGCTTTGGACAGTACGTTTTTTCTTTATTTATTTATTTATTTTTTTTGTTGCACTTTGGACAGTACGTTTGGAGAAGTAACTATTTGTCTACTTCGTTGCCAGATAATGATAGAGTTCTTGCTGACTTTATGGCATGTCTATTATATAGTAACGAGAATGATACAAGGATAATGATTCTGCTCTAAATGTTTACTAAAATATGGAAATAGAAAAAATGAGTGAGATTCACACAAATTTATGAAAAAAGAATGTGAATACTTCCTTTACCAATACCTTAAAGAATGTGATAATTATCCGTAAATACTCATTTTTTTTAATTATTAAACTTGTAAAATAAAATTTTACTCAAAAAAATCTATCTACTTTAAAATGCACATATATTTAGAATGACAGTTTAGTAAATATAATGCATTCTCATTATTTTTTCTGGGTTAAGTAAACAAATGAATAGTATTCTAATGAATATGACTCTCTTTCTTATCAATTTTAAATAAATAATATAATACAAATAATGATTCTCATATTATTTTATTGGGCGCGTCTACAGTAGGGGCGTCCCTACGTAAGGTCCTGTTTATACACCGTTTGATGGGAATCTGTTTATAAACAGATTCCCCACAAATTCTCATCAAACGGTGTATAAACAGGGGCCTTATGTAGGAGCGTTCTACTATAGCCGCCTCCTATTTTATTTTATATATTCCCATTTATTTTTCTTTTTGTTTATTTCGATTACAATTACAGCGAAGTAAACATGCCATTAGAGTTGAAAATTGCAAGTTGCAACAAATTGACATTCAAATTCATGTGACTTTAATTAATAAAATAAAATAAACACGTGTTCCTTTGAGAATTATTATATATGGCAAATATCCTTTGTGTAACAAAGTCGACTACATATCTGTATTACTGTATAATATGAAGAATACATCTAACAAAATCTATTATCATTAAATATTTTTTTTAGGGAATATTATCATTGATTGCTGTCGTCTTTGTCAACTTTGTTATTAATTAGATTTTAAATCTTATCTCTTTGTTTCTACTTTATTTCTCTTTGTTTTCTTCTTTGAGATTGTGACGTACATCAAAAGTATGTTAACACGAACAATAAGAATATTTTTAACAGACGAAGAACAATAAAATTGAAAACAAAAGATATAAATCAAATACGAATCCTTAAAATTTCATAATTCTTGACTCTCAAATTATATAATTAGAACAAAAGTCCATATGTATGAAGAAACAACCATGTTAATAATATAACATAAACTTTAATTAAAGATATGTACAACAATTATCAACTTTTTCCAGGGGAAAAAAAGTTGGACTACAAAATCGTGTAAAAGAGAAATCCCTGCAGCTTGGCACTAATTATTACCCAATGTAATTCAATTGGTATGTTGATTTTCTTTTGTTTTTTGTTTGTTTTTTGTTTTTTTTTTTTTAATGGATAATTAGTATGTGGTTTTCAATCTAGGGTCAATAACTTTTTTTTTTTTGAAAAAATTACGTCAAGGAATTTAGTTTCCTATACATTTAGAATAATTAAATATCAAAAAATCATCTTAAAATTTAAAGCTGATACAAATGTTAGGTGTTTTGAGGGGTGTAATAAGAAATATTTATTTATTTAAAAAACCGAAATTTTTAACATTTTTGTGTTACATGTATGCATTTATTAGTATGAAAAGTGTGCGTTCATCAATGATAAACGTGTCTTTTGGTAATTTCAAATAAGGATATTTTTGTAAGAGAAATATTAAGGGCGGCTATATTATCACCCACTATTTACTATCTTCACACTTTTTTTAGTAAAGTTCTTTATCACTAAAAAGACCATATATAGAAATACTTTTTAGTACATTAATTATTAAAAAAAAAATTCCTACATGACTTTCTAGATGCTTAAAAAATTAAAAAAAAAAAAAAAGAGAAAATTTGATTTTTTATGGTAGTTTTTCAAAAAATTGAAAAATCTCAGAATTTGAAATTATTCTGAAAAATTTCGGATTTAATTATAAAAATACTACTTTTAAAAGTATTTAGAAAAATATCACTTCTTATTAATTGATGAGATACTTAAGGTAATTAGTCGAGTTACCTGAGATAGCTTGTTATTTACTTCAAGTAACTGGATTGGTTACCTTAAGTAATCTAATATATTACCTCGAGTACCATTAAAAAGTACCAATTTTGAAGAAAAAATAGTATTTTTTAAATATTTTTTAAAAGTATTATTTTTCTAATAAAACTTTTAAAAAATGATATTTTTCTAAATCAATTTGGGATTTTTCTAAAAATCAGACCATTCAGAATTTTTCAATTTTTGATATTTTGGATCTGGAATTTTATAAGAATCCCAAATGAGAAAGACTTTTTCAACCTATTTTTTAAAACATACAATTCATCTTAAAGCTTAATTTTTTTTTTTTATAGTAAGATGACATATTCAGAAGATTATGTTTACAAAAAAAAATTACTTTTCACTCTATTCCATTATATATGCGGAGCAAATTAGAAAAAAAATTGAGCATTGACACATATAAATTAGCCGTGATACTTATAAGTATATTGATTATGAATTAATTTAGGATATAACAAACTATAAATTTTTTCTTTTGTCTTTTCATTCTCGTAAAGATAGCGAGCATATCCTTATTCAAAAGTTACAAAACCCAGATAATCCGTTAATTGAAGACAACAATGAAATTCTTTTTTTTATAGTCATTTTTTTCTTAAAAAAGGTTATAGGAATATATTATCATTACAATACATAGGTAATAGAGTGAGGATGCCTAGAGTAGTGACAGTATCCCTTTAGCTCACACCAAAAGTGGCGACAAATCAGATTGTAGCAACGACTATTAAAAGTCACCACTTTAAACGTTGCACTATTAATGCGCGCCAGTAATTTCTGCCAAAACCCTTGTCACCACTTTAGATAAACTATGCCAAATGTTGCCAGCAAATCCCACCAGCAACTCAAAAGCAGCGACAACCAAATGGCACCTGTAATTCCCATCAATTGTCGCTGCTTTAGATGAGATAGCCAACTCGCTCGATTTTTGGGAAATGGATTGAAAATATCTTATGTTTAGGGACAACTATAGTCACCGCTTTAGAATTTTTAATTCAAATAAAACAAAGTAATTATAATTAATAAATATTGTTTTTTTAAATTTTATTTAAACTCTAAAGCAATAACTATAGTCGCCATTTTAGAATTTTTAATTCGAAAAAGTAGTTATAAATAATAAATATAATTTTTTTTTTAATTTTATTTAAACTTTAAAGTGGCGACGACTATATTCGCCGCTTTAAACATTGCATGAAAATTTTGTTGATTTAGTTAACTGGCAAAATTATATTCCCAAGACAAAAAAAATTAAAGCACGGACATGTGGTCTAAAGCAGCGATAAATGTCGCTGCTTTAAATGTTATAAGCTCCCAGATCTGCAGTAACTCTTCGTCTTCCCCATTTCAGCTTTTTTTTTCCCTCACATTCTCTCTCTCTCTCTCTAATTTCATTCTCTCACATTCTCTCTCTCTCTCTCTCTCTCACTTTCTTTCTCTCACATTCTCTCACTCACTCACTCACTTTCTCTCTCTCTTTCTCTGACTTTCTCTCTCTCTCTCTCTCTTTCTCTCACTCACTTATAGTCATTGCCATCTCCTCCCCCCGCCGCTGTCTCATCCCACTCCTCCTCATAAGTTAGTTTTTATTATGTATTTATTATTTACTTAATTAGTTTTTATTTATTTGTTTGTATTTTTATATTTGCAGAAAGTATTTGGAAAATCTAAAGTTTATATTGGGTTTATACTCGTAAGAGGTTTTTATATTTACATTTGTTAAATTTTGATGAATTTTGTAATTTTTGATATATTGGCGAAATAATGAAGATGTTAGAAATATAGGTTTTTTTGGATATTTATGATTTGATGAATATGGAATATGGATTTTGGTGTTTGTAAATTTTGTTTTTTAGTTTAGGATTATAGAATAAGATTTTTTGCTATTTAGTGGAAAATATGTGGTAATTTTGGTATATACAAAATTTTAATTTATAGTATACTGTGGAAATATAATTTTGTAATTGTATGAAATATTGTGGAAATTTAATTATGGATAATTTTGAATGAAATTTAGAATTGAAAAGGTTTGGCAAAAAGTTTGTGATATTAGGAATAAAAAGTTAAAAAAAGTTAGAAGAAGTAGAAAAGTTTTAGTATTGTTACTTTGTGAAATTAGGATCGAAAAAGTTATATGGTTTATAATTATGATTATCTTAGTGAATTTTTTTACGATAAATGTATTGTATAAGGCAATAGTCTACAGTTTTGGAATTTTTAGATTATGTTTTTGATATTTGTACATTTGTTGTTAGTTTATAATTATTCTTAATTATGTTCAAAGTATTTAAATACATTAGTTTTAATTTTGGATAAAATACACAATAATTTTAATTGTAAAATAATGCTTATAGAATTTATTATTATATATAATAAAAGAAATTATTATTAATTAGTGAACAAATTAGTAATGGAATTAATGATGAGGTTTATAAATTAAATGAATTATATAACAAGTAATTTATTTATACAAAACACCCAAAATACCCCTTATATAACAAAATGCCATTTAATTCTTAAAAATACCCAAATGCCCCTGATGTAACAAAATATCCAAAATGCCCCTGTAGTCACTAAAATGCTGCTACAACTAATAAAATACCTAAATTATTCGTATATGTAAATAAATACTGAAAATACCTCTACAAGTAATAAAATACTCAAAATACTCCCACAACTAATCAAATTCCAAAAATACCTATACATTCATAGCAATACCCAAAATACCCCTTTAATCCAAGAAAATACTGAAATACCCATGTATTCACTAAAATGCTACTACAACTATTAAAATACCCAGATTACTCGTGTATGTAAATAAATATCGAAAATACCTATACAAGTAACAAAATACCCAAAATGCCCCCATCACTAATCAAATTTCAAAAATACCCCTATGTTCACAAGTAATACCCAAAAATACCCATTTAATTAAAAGAAAAACCAAAAATACCCCTCTAGTCATTAAAATGCCACTACAACTAAAAAAATATCTAAATTTTCTTTTCATGTAAATAAATACCGAAAATACTACTATAAGTAATAAAATACTCAAAATACCCCCACAACTAATCAAATTCTAAAAATACCCCTACGTTCATAGTAATACCCAAAATTACCTCTTTAATTAAAAAAAATACCCATAATGCACCTATAGTCACTAAAATGCCGCTACAACTAATAAAATACCTAAATTATCCGTACATCTAAATAAATACCGAAAATACCTCCTACAAGCAATAAAATATCCAAAATACTCCCACAACTAATCAAATTCTAAATATAACCCTATGTTCACAGTAATACCCAAAAATATCCCTTTAATTCAAAAAAAGCCCAAAATGCCAATAGTCTAACAAAATACCCATAGTGCCCCTATAGTCACCCCTAAGTAATTAATATTGATTAATAACTAAATATTTTAGACTTTTTAGAGTAAAATGGTTGCAAATTTTGCAAATTTTTTTTATAATCAAGTACTTATAACCAAATTAAAATGATGAGAAGAAATAAACAAAAAAATAAAATAAGAATATAATCAAATTAAAATAATAAAATAATAGGAACGTAATATTAAAATAAAATGGTTATTCTAGATTATATGATGATTTCATAGATGATATTGAACTTGAAGATAATACAATATTAGATTATGAAGAAGAAAAGTTTAAGAAAGAAGACAATGAAAGTAATGACATTGTAGATGAAATCCAGTCTAGTAACGAGTTTGATAGCGATTAGGATTATTGTTTATTTTTGTTCTTACTCATGTAAAAGACTTTTTATGCTATTAATGATTGAATTTGTAGAATTTAATTTCAATATTCCTCTATAGTTTTTAATTATAATATATTTGTCATTATTATACATGCACATAATCATGGCCGCTGTTGAGCCTAGTTATCATGGTGGTGATGGAGGTGCCGACCCTCCAATGCGTCCTACCAGAGCCCTTCAGCATGCGAAAAGGTATTATTTGTTACATATTAAATTTTTTACTTTGTCATTACTTTGGATATGTGGACCCTACTTGCTAATATACCTATTTATTTTGTAGATACTATGAAGAGGAATATGATATCAAAGAATAGGTCATTGAACTTACATTAGCAGTTTGAGGAAGAGGGGAAGAATCCCCTTCCTATCAAATTCGACAAGGCAGAAGGCACCTAGCTCATAGTCGATGATGTTCAAAATATTTCCCTCGTTTGATTGGAGTGCTTGTCTGACTGAATGTGGATCCTTAGTATAAAAATTGGAAGTCAGTTCCGCTGCGCAGAATGGAAAGATTATTCCTGTTGTCGAGGTAATAAATAGGTCATATTTATAAAATATTATACATTTTATATTTACTTTTAATCTAGTGATAATTTTTGCAATTATAGGTATTTTTTGAATACAAAGATCTTGACGAAGACAACAACGATTTGACCAATCTGAGAGATGACATCCTTAGGACTGTAGCAAATATATACAACTAGAAGACCGAGCTTAATGAGCATTTCAAGCTCATTGGGAGTGACAAAAATTCTCTTGACTTAGAGAGGGCACGTTCCAAAGCGCCTAAAGAGATGGATACTACGACGCGGGGGCGCTGTTGCGACCTTTTTGATTTTCTGGAGTTTAGAGTTAGTGGTTATGAATTATTTATTTATTATTAAATAATAAAATATTTTATTATAATTAATTTTTTTTTCCTATAGGCGATGTCTGAAAGAAATGCTGCGAATAGAGTGCATCAATTAGTTGTAAGCAAACAGAGAGCCGCTTTTATTACTCACAAACGATACAAGAAGGTAATAAAATTGTGGTTTTTTTCTCATACTACTTTTTATTTTTTAAACATTAAATATTAATAATAAATTATGTCACCTTAAATATTTTTGTAGCACAATCCTACTACTAATAAGCTTCAATTAGTTACTGAGAGTTTCAAGGACTATTATTTTATTGAGCTGACCGGATGGCCAAATGCACAGTTTGAGGCTGATTAAGTATGTCATTAATTAATTTTTTAAAATATAATTTCACTTTTTTTATATACTAATTTTAATCTTTATACAGAATAAGATGATTGAGATTCAGAACACTCAGTCTCAAGTATCTTCCCAATATGATTCAAGCTCATCTACTTCTGTCAGTAATGCTCATAGTGCGGATGAGGTTCTCGATACACGTCACAGATTTAGGAGAGGTAACGTACATAAGTTGAGTAAGTCCATTTCCAGTACTAGATCAACTCTACCAGAGTTTCCAGCACCAGTACCTAAGGATGTCCAGTGATACATATAAGAGGGCCAACGGTACATGACGACAAGCCAGCAATGAGAGGTGGCCACTTAGGAGATGATCGCTCAATAACAGCAATCAATAAAGGTTCTGGCGGCGTAGATAACGTATATGCAGAGGATTTTATCACCTCTAGTTTCGGATGTCAACATGCCTAGCCCTACTCTTCTCCGTCCAGGGTCTACTTCGATATCATTTGGCATGATGCCCCGCCTCTGCTACTGCCATCTCATTTCGCACCTCCTCTACTACCTCAACCGACTCGTCAAGAAGATGAGAATGAAGAAACCGAATATGAGGACTTAGGATTATAGACTAATTTGTAGCTTTGGACAACTCTGTATAGCTTTAGTTTTGGAGAACTCTATATATTTTTAGTCTTGGACAACTCTATTTAATATTAATGTCATTTAAAATATTACGTTATTTATTTATTTTATTAATTATTAATTTATTTGGTTTATGTTAATGTCTTTTTTATTTATTTAAATTTGAATTACTTTTTGTTGTTTAAAAATAAATATTTAAAAAATAATTAATTTAAATAAATATTTAAAATAATCAATTAATTAAAAAAAATTCTATATAAAGTAGCGAGCAGCAACAATTGGTCATTAATTTAATTAACTATTTAATAAAAATAAAAATTCCCTCTAAAGCGGCAACAAATTAACATATAACAGTGATAATTTCAAAATTTTCACTCTTATTGGTTTGCCAGATAGCATTTTTATCGTCTTTTTAGCAGAGACAACTGTCGCCGCTATAAATAGTCTAATACGGGGACCACATGTGTCGCCGCTTTAGATGTCTATACCAGCAAATTTTTAGCAGCGACTTTAAAGTGAGGACATTGTCGCCTATTTAGATCTAAAGCAGGGACATTTGACTTTAAAGCAGCAACCAATGTTGCCGCTCTATTCTTATTTTCTTGTAGTATATATATATACAGATATATATGGTTCTCAATCTAATAGGTGTTTTTCTTTTACCTATCTATAGATTTTTTTTTGCCATTGGCTCATAATCTAATAACTACCATAATTTCAGTAGTTGGAAAAAAAAATACTCACTTTTCTCTCTCAAACTTTAACCATAAAAAGGAGTGCATGATTAATTTTAACTGGGTAAAACAATACCCATAGATAGGTAAAAAAAATACTTACTGGAATGGTGCCCTATATATATATGTACATATATATATATATACATATATATAGAGTGATGGTGTGAAGAATGAAAGAGAATAAAGAATGAGAAAGAAAGATGGGTAAGAGCAGGAAAAGACATAAGAAAGAGAAAGGGTAGGAAGAGAACATGAGAGAGAGATAGGATGGGAAGAGAAGAGACAAAATTAGATTTAGGGATAGTTTAGAAAAAATTAGAGGTGCAAAAAGTAGGAATTAAACCTTATAATTAATTGAAGGTACGTGGTTTTAGAATTAGTTTATGCAGAATAGAGAGATAGGTAGCAATAGAGCCACCCAAAATTAATAAAAGTGGGCTATATTTGTACCCTAATAGGCATAAAAGTACCTCTCTTAATAGTAAAAAGACTTATAAATTACAAGAATATAACATTCACTGTACCCTATTTCTCAATACATTCTTCAAGCAAAGTTTTCTCCCCTTTTTCTTATACTCCATCGCCTCTTCAATCTCTCCCATTTACCCGAAAATTTGTCTACCATATATTTATTTTTCTTACTCTTCTCTTCATCTTCCCTAATTTTCTTTTTTCAGGCTTAAGAGTTTTCATTTCTATATGTTTTTCTTTTATTTGGGTTACTTATCATCGTACTTATGCCTATTATTTAGTTACTTATTCTATATACGATTTTGTACATTCCTTCTCCTTATTGATTGTGTATGATTTTTTTCCTTTTAATTAGTATTTATTTCTTGGGTCCAGTGATACTGTGAATTTAGAACTGGCCACACAAGGAAAAAAAAAACACAAAAGAAAATGACAGATCTATCTGAATCAAATAATATAGATATAAATAACAGCCATATTAGAAAAAGGAAAATACTAAAAATAACCTAAAACATCACAGATTTAGATCTGGGTATACTAAGAGTATTATAGATCTAGATCTAGGTAGATAACTGCCTTAAAAACAGAAGAATTATTTAGAAATAAAAGAAAAAACGAAAAAAAAATAAGAAAATGCCCCATACTGGGGAGAAGTAAAATCATCCTCCCTAATAAGGGAGATACCTGCTAAGAGAGGCGGAGAGGAAGCGAAGCTGCGGAGGCTAATTAACAGAGGGAGAGAGCTCTCATAAGTTGTTTTTCGTAGTTTTCTATATCTAGGTATGGTGATGTTTTACAGTAACTTTTCTTTTATGTCGTTTTATGTCTATTTTTTTTGTCTAGTTTAATTTTGCACTATAGTAGAAAGTTTTTTCCTTTTGTTTTTTTTTTCTTTTAAATAAAATCTCATCATTAAGTAATAAAATTACTTATTATTCATTTGTTTTAGAAAATATTTTCTATAATAATTTCGATTTTATTTTTTTTATAGTTTCTTTTAATTTTTAATGGGGTGCTTTAATTAGAGTTCGATTTCAAATATTCAAGTAAAAAGGTAAAGTTGTGTTAAAGAAACAATTTGAGAAGGAATGGGTGTCTTTATGTCTAATAGGGTACAAATATAATCACCCTTAATAGAAAGCTGGCTGGGTGAGGAAGGGAAAAGAAAAATAAAAATGTTACTCAAGATGGAATTGCATATCACCTTGATTTAAGTGAAGGCCGTATCCTAGAAATAAGCGATATATTTGGAGCATGAACATAAACCTAAATAAATTGTATTTAAGTGTCTTTAGCATGATATACATGATTTACTTTTAGATCAAGAAATAAGGCTAATGATGAGCCAAATAAAATTCTAAATAATAAATTGAGCTACTATTGAGAGTTTATACAACTATCAACAAGTTGGATATTAAAATTGTGTGATCAAAGGAACACGTAAACTCAAAGTTATAACCATCACATTCTTGAGAGCAAAATATGTCTCTTATCGTTTTTTGGAAATTAGCCAATTGTAATGTTGTTCAAAGCTATCCTTTTCGTAGTTCTCTATCCTCATGCTAACCGTTTTAAATTTTATTTGGTGGAATATTTTTTTCAAGGAATTAACTTGATATGATTAGTCATCTCTTCCATATTTGATATCGTGGGCCACATTTAAGCTTAAATGATGATTTTTTTTCATGTCTTTCTAATATCCAAGATAAAGTAGGATCATATTAGGGACTAAAAATTTTGGAATAAGTAATACTGCCTTGATATCGCAGCGAGAGGAAAGATAGACCATTTGGGCCATTCTGCTATTTGTAGCTGTCTCTACTAATTTCTATTATTATTTAATTATCGCCGCCGAATAAGTAGTGCTGCCATCAATATCTAAATATCACCATCATTATCTGCCAATTATTTTATTGCTTAACTAACACTTATTAAAAAAAATATTACTTACAATTCCATCATTGATTCAGATATGCACGTAAAGCATGTTGCTGGTCAATGCATCTTCGTCACCTCAAGCAAGCAATTGACGCAACAAAATTTGTTTTATATTTGTTTCTACCTTTTAAAATGTTTTTGGAGCTATACGGTTTAAGGTCTCCTGATCTGTTTCATAGAAATAATTAATACATTATATGGATATAAAAACAAAATTATTAGAAATTTAGTAGAACATGGCATGCATTCGACTCTTATTTAGTAATAACAAGTTCTGTTATAGTTGAACTACTAATTTATTTGACTCCAAATATAGATAATATAATTTTAGCAAACGTATATATGCATGTGGTGAAAGCTAATTTCGTTACAGCTTTAGCTATAGTATTTATTGACCTGTGACGTTTTTAATCTTATTACTCTCATTTTGATGATAACATATATTTGATTTAGCATTAATAATTTCACTTGAGTGCAGTGTAATTACATTGTATAAAACTAAAAGTTATTAACTCAAGTTGATGAAGTCTAGATAGTGCATATTAACTTATTTAAAGAACTAAAAATTATTGACTCAAGTTGATCAAGTCTACATGGTGCTTATTGACTTACTTATTCAAATAACTGAGCCTGAAGATAAACAATCAATATACAAAAATGTGTCTAGATATGTAAAGATCTTAACATTTAATAAGGGTATTAATGTAATTTCTCATTTATTTAGCATTTTACATAATAAGTTGGTAACTTGTGTTTCCGCTTGTGCAACCGTATTAGAGCCCTTGAATGACTCATTTCTATTCTTCACTAGTTAAATAGGCACTTCTAAGTGACTTATTAGAAGAGGATTTGCAAAATCTAATCCACGATAATAATAACCTTTCCATAACTGAATCATAAATAATACATATTTGAATGATAACCACATTAATAAAATAAAAATTACTAATAAAAACTAAAGTCATAGATCTAAGTAGACTAAGAATACCATAGATCTATATCTACGTGAACATCTACCTCCACAAATATAACGATTATTTAAGAATAATAACAAATACGAAAAAAGAAAATGAGAAGAACCAATACTAGAGAGGGGGAAGATCCCTCTTCAGTAAAGGGAATGCATCTGCTAAACTTTCAAGAATAGAAAGAGAAAAGAGAGAAGAAAAAAGTGATTGATTTTATACAATTATTGTTTCATTATTAATTTCCATTCTTTCCAATTTTAATCCATTGATTATTAAATTAAATTGGAAGGAAAAAGAAAATCTTAAATTTCAATCATACTAGGTCTGATACATTATATATTTTTTTATCTCGAATTATATAAAGGTATAAATAACATGCATGCACTTGTAACTAAAGTGATATATATATCAGTTGGTCCAAGGTTTGAGGGTTGTGTGTGTGTGTTTGGGGGGGTCAGGGGTTCAAACTTTGGTAGTGTGTATGTGTGTCATTTTCCTTTAATTTGTAGTAGGTGGTGGTCATTAGTTAAGCCCCACTTTAAAAAAAAAAAAAAAAGTGATATATATATATAGTAGCACCGGCAAGCGAATTGGCGAGAGAATATACGTGAAAACAAAGGAAAGGAATAGTACTAAACCTATTTTTGCTGAAAATATCAAATTCCATGACGAGTAAATTTTCATTTTTTGGTTTTAGAAAAAAATCTAACGGAATGAAATCAAGACCAGAACCAAAAGGAATAAATGAAAATCAAGTTAATTCTGGCGGTAATTAGTTCAAAAAAAAAAAAAAAAAACAAGCGCTATAATTGATGCTTTAAAGAATAAAATTAACCAACTTTCTGCAATGTATGCCACAAAAGATTGAAATGAAATTTAAAAAAAAAAAATAGCAAAATAATAATAAAAAAGTGTATGTATTTTGTTCATGAAAATAATTCGCTGCAACTAATAACTGACAACGAAATATAGTTTATCAATATTAACGAATCATATATTCATCAATTTTTCTTTCATATATTCATCAATTTTTCTTTCTAATGTTTGCCTGATGTGACAGAAGAGAAAATAAATTAATTAAAAATAATAAAGCTCGAAATTAAATTTCACTCCTGTAATGGACCAAAACATGAGGATAAAAATCCTCTGTCTCCAAATTTCCTGTCACAATCCTATCCCTCTAATAAAATTGTTACATCTCAATTGAAGTTGACACATCAGCTTTCTGTAATAATTGATAGAAAATGATTTTTAACACTGTAAGAAAACTAAACTAAACTGCCCCGTTTGTTTCAACCATTCCATTCCATTGGAATGGAAAGTCCATTTGAATGTGTGTTTGTTTCAACAATTCAGTTTTTCCATTCAAATGATCTTTTAGAATGTGTGTTTATTTCAACAATTCAGTTTTTTCATTCAAATGGTCCATTCAAAAAGTCAACTATTGGAATGGTCTTTTTGTGTCTTGAATGAGAATGTAGGGGGGAGGTGTTTTTGAATGGTCCATTCCAATGTTCCCATTCTAATTACAACATATTCCACTATTTTTTCCATTCAAATGTCTCCCATTCCAATTATAACACATTCTACAATTTTCATTCAAATACACACATTCAAATAGGCGAACCAAACGGGCCATAAAACTTTTGCTTATTAGTATCCGCACTCCACATAATTCCAAAAATTGGTGTCTTCTTGTACACCCCATCAATTTTAGTAAGTTACTCTTATTAATTATTTTTTTGAACAACTTTAGTTCACACATCATCAAGAGATCGTCTAGTTTCAAAATACTCAAACAATTCTTCGTTGTTGTATAATCGTTCTAGCTGTTCTTCGTTGTTTTAAAATGAATTATCACGAGTCAAGTAAGAAAGGGTTGGACAATTTGGCCTTTTCAATTGAAGGTAAATATGTTATAAAAAAGTTTAGAATATAGGGTTGCCTTCATACTCTTTAGGAGTGCGAATATAATGTCCCTAGCTAGAAAGAGAGATGAAGAGAGAGCGAAAATAATGACAATAGAGCCACTCAAAATGGAATACAATCGCCTTTACTTAAGTGAAAATTTACATTTACATATATCAAATACCGAATGCTGGAAATATGCAAATTAATATGTAGGGATCTAACTATTTAGAGCATGAATGTAAAACGAAATAAATTATATGCCACAGCGTCATGATATACATGATTTACTTGTAGACTAAGAAATAAGGCGAATGAGCTATACATTAAATAATAGTAAACAAATTCTAAATAACAAATTGAATGTCTGTGGAGAGTTTGTAGAATTTTGAAATCGTCAGATTTAGGCCAACATTATAATCATTATCAACGGAACATGCAAATTCAAAGCTATAACCATCACATTCTTGAGGGTGAAAATATGTCTCTCCACTTTATTTTTGGAAATTAGCTTAATGTTAATATTGTCAAAGTCATGCTTACACACGGGCTCCTTATAACCTTTTCGTTGCTCCCCCAAGACTCCAACTTTTTACTAACCATTTGAATTTATTAGGTGGAATAGTTTTTTAAGGAATTAATTAGGTAGGATTGGATTAGCTCTTCCA
>JXTC01000865.1:31352-42827 GCA_002914845.1 Trema orientale
TTCTTAATAAAGTTACTAACAAACTCCTAACAACTTGATTAGCTAGATAACAAACTCCTAATCGGTTGTGATTATATTATGTAATACGCCACCTCAAGCTTAACGTAGGAGAGCTTAAGATAAGCTTGTTACAAAGATAAGAAAACTGAGAATTTAAGAGTGCTTTGGTGAAGATATCAGCAACTTGTTCATTAGAGGGAACATATGGAACATGGAGCTCTTGAGAGGCAACTTTCTCATGAACATAGTGAACGTCAATCTCAATGCGTTTTGTTCTAGTATGGAAAATCGGATTAGAAGCTAGAGACTTGGCACCGTTGTTGTCACACCACAAAATAGACTGCTTGTAACTTGACATCCAACTCTTTGAAAAGAGATTGTAACCTAACCACTTCAGTGGCAGAGGGTAATGCTCTATACTCTGCCTCTGTACTTGAACTAGCCACTACTTTCTACTTCTTTGAACTCTAGGTAATTATTAAATTACCTCTAAGAAAAATACAATATCCACTTGTACAGTTCCTATTATCAAGACTGCTAGCCCAGTCAACATCTAAAAAAGCCTCTAAAGCTAAGTGTGAAGCTGGTTTGAAGTGAAGTCCAAGACTTGAAGTACCCTTGAGATAATGAAGGACATTTTTACTGGCAGTCCAATGTGCAACAGTAGAAGCATGTAAGACTTGACTGAGCATATTGACAGAGAAAGCAATATCCGGTCTAGTCATGGTGAGATATTGCAAGGCTCTAATAGTTCTCCAGTACAAAGTAGGTTTATCAAACAACATGCTATCTCCAAGTGAGAGTTTATTCCCGAAAGGCTTAGGAGTATAACTTGGCTTAGCATGAATCATATTGGTTTTATGCAGCAAATCCAAAGTGTAAGATTGAGAAAGAAACAGACCTTGATCATTTCGAAAAGCCTCAAAACCAAGAAAATATTTAACAGATCCAAGAGTTTTGAGAGAAAATTTCTTATGTAAATCATTGATAACACGCTGGACTGCATTTGAATTAGCACCTATGATGAGTATGTCATCAACATATACCAGTAAGAGAATAAGATCATCATTTATCCTACAACGAAATAGAGAGAAATCAAAGACTAAATTGGTAAATCCCCACTGCTGTAAAGCTTGCTTGAGTGTATCAAATTAGGCTCTAGGAACCTGTTTAAGACCATATAAAGCTTTTCGAAGCTTGCGTACATGATTGGGCTTGGTAGAGTCAATGATACTGGCTCGTTAATCCATATATACAGTTTCATGTAAGTCACTATTTAGGAGAGCATTGTTGATGTCAATTTGTTGAATATCCCAACCAAATGTAACAGCCAAAGTGAACATAACTCGAATTGTTGAAGGTTTCACCACAGGACTATAAGTTTCGAAGAAATTAAGGCTAGGGGTTTGTTGAAACCCTTTACCACTAATCGTGCTTTAAATTTTTCAACAGAACCATCTAGTTTGAACTTAGTTCTGAAAACCTACATATTGTGAACAATGTTCATGTAACTAGTGGCTGGAATAAGAGACCAAGTATCATTGGCCAAAAGGGCTTAATTTATATTCTTCCATTGCACAGTACAATTTAGGATCACAAAGTGCTTGCTGAACTGCAGTAGATTCCTGTGTAGCATCACAGATGGACTCAGAAACCAAGAAAGACGGAGTTGCAAACAGAGGAATGTCTGCATTGACTACAGTTTCAATAGAAGTTTTAAATGCTGGCTGAGATAAGTCTAAGCTAGGTGCTGAAGAACTATCACAGGGCAAAGTATGATCATCAGTGGAAACACTAGAAGCAAGATAATAAAAGCAATCTAGAGACCTTAACTGGGTTTAGGTGAAAATAAATCTAGGTGAAAATGAATCTCAATAATGATTGAGAGAGAATTTGTATTATTTATAGGGCCAGTTTGGTAGAGCTGTAGATTTTAAAGAAAACACTTTTAGCTGTGCTGAAGGTAAAATCCGCTGTAGTATAAAGTAGCAGAGTATTTGGTAAACTATAATTTTAAACTGCCGTGACTTGAAAAAGCTGTATTAAAGTGTTTGGTAAACTGTTTGACTGAATTGTTGTGCAAATATAAAATGACCAAAATAAACATCGTTATACAATTATACATATTTATAGCGAGGACTTATTAATATTTTTTACAACTATGCATATTTGTACATACTAAAGATATTAATACTTTTTTAAAAAAAAAGATTTGATATGAAAATAAACTCATTTAAATTAGTTACTCAATTAAATTTATTTTATTTTATTTTAATTTATTTTATTTTCATCTGAATTTAAAATTTCAATAAAGAGTCAATTTGGTTACTTTAAAATAATTAATATGAAGAATATTTTAGTCAACTATGATTTAAATATGTTAATACTTTTTTTAAAAAAATTGATATAAAAATAAATTCAATTAAATGTATGGTATTTTTACTTTTAAGTTAGGGTATTTTAGCCATTATGATTTATTCATTAAAAGATAGTATAAATTTCAATATAATCTAAAAGCCAAAGTTGTCTTAGGCCAGTTTTGGCTTTTGGATGTAGCTTTATAAAAAATTATTAAATAATTTGATTTACAGGTTTTTACCTAACATTTTTTGGTTCACAGATTATTCGAAAAGTACTTTTAGCTTGTTAAGAAGCTAAACCAAACTGGTCCATAATGAGTTACAATCATAATCTTATTAGAAGCTTCTGTTGAAGCCAAAACAGAATCATAACAACTTTCTAACAGAATCAAAACTAATTCTTAACAAAGTAACTAACAAAGTCCTAACAACTTGAATAGCTAGATAACAAACTCCTAATCATTTGTGATTACATTATGTAATAATTGCCAATCATTTTTTTTTAAGTGGGGCTTAACTAATAATATCCACTTATTACAAATTAAAGGAAAATACCTACTACTACCCAATCCCCACCCTATCCCATTAGGGATAATAGGCTTTCACGCTTATACTTCCGGTGTGACTCGAACCTAGGACCGAGATCCTAGATATATCTTTCTAATAAATTTGTTCATAACCATATAGCTTTATTAATTATTTCTATGACCAATAACAAAGGAGACCTTAAACCGTATTGCTTTGAAAACACTAAAAAAAGAAAAAAGAAACAAAAATAAAACAAACTTTGTAGCGTCAAGTACTGCTTGCTTGATAATATTGGTTACGAAGATGCATTGACCAGCAACATGTTTTATTTGTTTATATGAATCAATGATAGAATTGTAATATAAAACAGATAAATATTTTTTTTAGGTGTTTGTTAAGAAATAAAATGATTGGTAATTGACGAAGTGTTGGCTCAAATGGTAAGAACACCCACTAGTTACGCTCATTTCATATATATACACCAAGCAATGGTGAAAAACCAGGCTAGATTATATTGTTATCCAAGACATCAGCAAGCTGTTGAAACAAGTTACCAAAAGAGTGGAACTGAAATGAAATGAAAGCAGAGTGATAGGAAAAGGCACCAATTTTCCAAATACGCTTTGCAAAACGACAAGAGATCAAAGCATGTCCCACAGTTTCCTCTCTGTTCCAACATAAAGGGCAGCGAGAAGAAGGAATTATATTCCTTTCGGCAAGACCAGTGGCAGTGGGCAACGATTCATTTAATGCTCGCCAAGAAAACTGGTGTACTTTATTTGGAATGTTGAGCTTCCATAGTCGAGACCACAAACTACAAGAGTGGTGTGAGGAAGAGGAGGTAATTTGGGATTGCTCTGAAACAGCCAGTAAATGACCACTGTTTACAGTGTACAAACTTGATGATGTATTATGCCATAGTAAACGATCAGCGCCTCGTGCTTGAAACGAAAGCGCGCGGAATAGTCAAGATCACATCACGGTCCTCCTTAACAAATTAACGCTCCAATTGAGCCACATCCAACTTTCGTGAAAAGGATATCAGGTCTGCAACCTTAATTGCGGCAGCACGTACGGCTCCATGAGAAGAAAGGCTTGAAACTAGGAGCACGGGGAAGCCAAGGGTCTTGAAAAGCATCAACTGAATCACCATTACCCACGGACCAACTCAAGCCTCTTAGTAACAAATCTCGACCCCAAATAATACTCCTCCAAACCAAAGAAGGACGAGAGCCAATTGTTGCCGATAAAAGGCTGCAGTTCTTGAAAAGTATTTCGCTTGAAAGATCCTGGCAAATAAAGTATAAAGTTTGTGGTGCTGAGAAGAGACGTCAAGCTTGTTTTTTTTTTATTTATTTATTTTTATAACAAAAAGGGACGGATGAGATCCCGGTGGTGGGTCTCGAACTCATGACCTCACCCTTTCTAAATAAGAGAATGCCTTAAGTTCAAGCTCTTTGCCACTTCGACCACTCCTCCATTGAGAGTGACGTCAAGCTTGTTTAGCAAGGAGAGTTTGATTAAAATGAATAAATTGACGAGGAAATGTAACTTCTCAATATTATAATGAACTATATGTTCGTCAAATTTTTCTTTCTAATGTCTGTCTGATGTGACTGAAGAGAAAATAAATTGAATTACTCTTATTTGGCTAAAAACCTACGAAAACAATTCTCTGACAAAAATTTATCAACATCGCTTTACAACTCAAAAGTTAAATTACAAATAATAAATCTCCAAAATTCACTCCCCTAATAGATCAAACATGCAGGCTTTTTGGAGTCCCAAAATAAATATATGATTATTCTTAAAAATAAATATTGTTTATAATCCTCACGTTAAATCGGAACCCATCTCCATTTTTTATTATATCAATAATCTAATGGCACGTTTATTTCGTTGTAATCGTAATCGGAATAAATAAAAAGAGAAATGAATAGGAATAAAAAAGAAGGGTATGAGAATCATTACTTGGAGTATGTTGTTTACTTAAAACTAATAGTAATGGGAATCATATTCATTAAAATACTATTCATTTGTTTACTTAACTCAGGAAAAGTAATGGGAATATGTTATATTTACTAAATTGTCCTTTTAAATACATGAACGATTTAAAGTAGATAGATTTTTTGGGATAAAATTATATTTACAATTTTACTAATTAAAAAAGAGAAAAGGAGTGTTTACGGGTAATCAGATTCCTTAGGGTGTTGGTGGAGAAATATTCTCATTCTTTTCTCCTAAATTTGTGTAGGTCTCACATATTTCCTCCTTTCCTATATTTTAGTAAATCTTCGTATGGAAATCATTACTCCATATACCATTCTCATTACTCTTTAGTAAACATGCCGTAAAATTATACACTCCTTGTTTGTAGTCTGTTATCAAGACCTGACAACGGACTCACAAACTAATGCCCCCATTTGGAACTTGAATTTTTGGAGAGGGGAAAAAAATTCAAAGAATTTCATATTCTCTTATTTGGATTCAAATATAAATTGAGAAAAAAAGTTTTCAAGAGAGAGTAAGAGTCAAATTTGATGTTATTTTTTAGGACATAAAATTTAAATAAATTGATTAGAAAAGAGAAAAACGTCAAAGTATGATTTTATAAAATTTTGAAAAAATATTTTCCGTTTTCTTTTTCCTTGACTTTTCTCTAAAATTTTTTTTTTTCCACTAAGAATTCAGGTTCTAAACAGAGCCTAAGAGTATAACGAAAATACAACCAAATGCCTTTCACAAAAAGATAAAAAAGAAAGAAAATACAACCAAATGAACAATCACGGGATATTTTATTATTAACATAAAATTAACCAGCTAATCACAACTAAAAAACAAGACTTTAAAAGTTGTGGCTAAAAGTCTAAAATAATATAATTAAAAATTGAATTCGTTGAAGTTATTGTGACCATTTCTCACTAAAGAGTTCATAACTAAAAATTTTTGCCTTAACAAGAATTTTATTTTAACTAAAGGCACAATTAAATATTGTCACTAAATGTTATTAGAATTCATCATCATTAATCACAAGTATGGACGAAAAAATTGATAAAAATCGTTGGTATTGCAGCTAAAAAATAGATCTGGGAAAGATGCTGATATAGATAGCAATTGTAAGAAAAATCTATCAGAATTTCAGAAACATTTTCACAAAATATTGGGAAATATTAATTTCGGAAATGTTGTTCATAAACATGCAGAAAATCATGTATATTTCAATAAAATTGTTGATATGTCGAGGAAATATTGGTATCCTCACCATCTTCATCTTTTTTACAAAAGAAAAAAAAAATCATTTTGGTCATTTTTATTATTATGTCCTTTAAATACACCCAATACACAACAAATGCACTTTAGAAATGAGCATTAAAGTAATATCTCAAAAGTGACACATTATGTATATAAATTACATGGTATATATTTTTCTCTTATTTTTCTTTTTTTGATAAAAAATAGGAAAATTGATAGTGCCCTCACACTCCTACCTAGTTTTCACCACTGTAATCATTTGGGCCCAACGATCTCTGGGATCATAGGTGGAACGACAATGGTCCTATCCTCATACCTTCATGAGCTAGCATGACATGAGTACTTAATCACAGGGTTCACTCATTGGTGGCTACTCCTAGAATACCAAGCCTGATCTCACATGCCTTCGTAGAGATTTGAACCTCTGACCTGGTATTAGCGAAGGCTTCAAGTGAGTACCTTTGCTGCTATGCCATAACCACTAGTGGTATATGGTATATATTTCTAATAGTATGCTATTTTGTGAGAATGCTAATTTAGTTGGTGAATTATTGAATACTATATATAGCATTTATTAAAGTTTCATTAAGTATATCTATAGTTTTATGCATTTATTCATAAAACATCTACCTTTGCCTATGCAACCCAAATAAATTACGATTACGTCGGATTAAAAAAAAAAACTGTAAGTCACAATAATAACGACTAGTCTTAAAGAAAAACCATTTGGAAAGTGGTCTTAACACTGTTAATTATGCCCAAAAACTCTCAGGGTCTCATCGATTTTCCTATATTTTCCCAAGTTCTCCAACCTTATATTGACCATTTAAAGTTTTCTCTATTAGGTGCGATATATATTTGTTTTTAAAGGAATTATTAGGTATGACTAGATTTTTTTTTTTTTTTTTAAAAGGAGGTAATTAGACTATATCTTTTATTACTTGATTCTGGGATACAATTGAGATTAATAGCTTTTCATTATATTCTTTTTAGTTTCCATGATAAAGTAGGATCATATTCCCCCAAAAAAGAAAATAATGAAGTAGGATCATGTAGCCATCTGATTTTTTGTTATTTGTGCCAAAAATTCGAGGATTTCGCCCATTTCTCCATATTTTCCATAGTTCTCTAAGGTTCAAGATCTTTTGTCCAAAATAGTTGTCCTAATTCCTATATCCAATCTATAGAAAACAGCCACATCTACATCTTCGTTTCAATTGAGTTAACAGATTTATGAGGGTTAACGTCTGGCAACTAGATTTAATTTATTCATTTTAAACAAAGGGGATGTGGGCAACTTGGTTGTTGAGGAAGCTTCCAGAGACTTCATGAAAGAACTAGCTGATGATTCAAGAGAGCTGAAACCTTTACCTGAAGTTGCTGAGTAGCTGCTGAGTCAGCAGGAGGTTTAAGCAACTAGTCATTAGTTAGGAAATGATAGCTGTTGTGAGTAATTCTGTAATTAGTCCCCGACTTTGTGGACAATTTAGTAGAGCAGCTATGTACGCTGGATTAGTATAAATAAGATCTTTAGCTCTCTGGTTGATTAACCCGAGATTCATATTAGCGAAGTTTTATTCAACTATCTTCCCTTGTTATTAGCTTTCTATCTAAACTTTGACTTTGGTAGACTTAAAGATTTGCTCAAAAGCCTTTTTATACGTCGGATGAAAATTGGAAGAGGCATAAGACATATATTGAGGACCTCAAAGTTAAAATAAGTGATTTCTAATTATGTATGTACAATCATTCATATTTATATAATTTTTAAATTTAGATTATGTACTTTATTTTGATTTCATTTTTTCTTTCGCAAAAATGTTCAGAAATTAACAAAAAAAATCGCAAGAACGACACTGTACAATCTTTGCAAGGTTCGAAATTATTGGCAAATTGGCAAGATCAAGTGGTATGTTATAATAATTTATTGTCCATTAAATGTTTCTCTATCTTTTTTTTTTTCCTTTTAAAACTTGTCTAAATTTTTCAAAAAGATCCGGAAACTGGAAAGAAACTGGGTACTATAAATATATATAACGAGAAACACTACAAGTATAATCAAGGATGGATCCATCCAGCAGTAGAGAGAAATTACATAAATTTTCAATTAACATATTTTATAGTGTATATGAATAATTAATTTTTTTTGAAATATTATATCTACTAATATTTTTTTAATAATGTTGTTAACAGAATCGGATGAGGGAGTTGAGGGATACACAAACTCAGTAATCACCTAGTGAATGTACTTCATCCACAACTCCAACCCCTATAAACGAACGAGAGATTGCTGATCATATTTTTGGGGTTTGACGAGGTCATAGAAAAGGAGTTAGATGAATACTCAAGGGTAAATCAATTAGGTCAATCGCTTTCGAAGCAACTGATGAGTGTGTATTTTACTCACAAATCAAGTATTCTCCAAGTTCAAATAATTGTAAGTTATCAAGCATTTGTGTTGTTTTAATGTTATTTTGTGTTTTTATTATAGAAAATAAAAAATTGAGGCTTAGTGTATATTTGACACCAAAAAAGAGAAGTTTATGAAGCCATTAATGGCCGAAATGAGGACCGGAGCATCAAAAAGAGCTAAAAAGCTCAATTGGACCAGCAGCTAGGCGCCGCGGTGCTCAAAAAGGGCACCGCGGTGCCTCAGAACCAGAACGCTGGCACCGCGATGCCCAAACAGTGGCACCGCGGTGCCTCAGCACTGGCATCGCGATGCCAGAAACGGGCACCGCGGTGCCACTACAATTTCAGCACACGTAGAAGCTGCGTTTTCACTATTTTGCAGCCACATGTCCACACGTTTTTGGCCAACTTTAAGGGCCATTTTTGGCCCTTGATCTAACACCAATGGATGGTTAGATTTTTTCCTTTCTTTGGTCATCTTAGTGCCCTTTAAATAGATACTTTAGCCTCAATTTCAAAGGGTGGAGAGTTAGAAGAGGAGGCACCCCTTTGAGAGCTAAAAATCCTAGAGAGAGAGAGCTTTGGAGCTGAAATTTAGAGAGGAAGCTTGAGAGAGATACTTGAAGAATTGAAGGCTTGAAGTTCTACCTCCACAATAGAGTTTTCTCTTCCTCTTTCTCACCCTAATCTCATTCGAATTTTGTATTGGGCATATTGTATAATTTGTTTGGAATTACGAAATTCTTTATGAGATGATTGATTCTTTATCTTAGGATTTGATATACCTTTTTAATTCTTTATTTTGCTTATTTTGTTAATTGTTGGCTTATTTTCTATTGTCAATTCATTTGTATTTCTCCTTGCTTATTTCCTCTAATTTATATGGCCAATGAATTAGTTGAACTTAGGTTTGTGATTTTGATACTTGAGAGAGTTTGATTTCATAAAAAGGAATTGAGAAACATAGTTTAGGTTGTTGTGAAACCGAGAGGAGATCAACACTTAGATAATCAAAATTGGAAGTTATTAAGGGTTAAAACTTAACAAGTGCTTAGAGAACTGGGTTAGATAGAGATATCAACTTGGGTACTTAGGCATATTATCTCATTCGGCACTCGAGAGAGGGAATGAGGTTAGATTAGGTCCTTTAATTAGTAAATTTAATAGAATTAGGCTAGTAATTACTTAATTTGACGAATTTAGGAGTAATTAGAGAAAATCATGTCCTTGGTACATTAGTGCATAGTAATTTCCATATTTTATTTACGTAATTCTTTTATCTTTATTTTTATTCATTTTATTTTAAATTCATTTAGTTTTGATGCTTAGATAAAATTAGGTTATGATAATTTTGGTACTTAATAACTAATCTAAAATCCAATCTTTGTGGATCGACCCTTCTTGCCGCTATACTAGTTAATTCTAGGTTTTACTAGACTTGCTAAGTTAGTTAATAGGAGGTAATTATAAATGTTAATTTGGTATTGGGCGTTTAATTCCAACGATTAAACTGTTTCCCAAATTACCAAATTTTGGCGCCGTTGCCGGGGATTGGCATTTTTAGATTATTGTTGATATCAGAAGTAAGTAGCTTGATTTTAATTTAGGCGTTTATTTTTATTTTTTATTTTTTATTTTTATTTTCTTATTGTTTGTTTTGTGAGGTACTTGGAGATGGTAGATCGACAAGTCCTCTTGAGATTTGCTCAACGAGACTTGGAGCTGTTTCATTGTGCATGGTGGACATACAAAGAGTTGCTCATCAATTTTCCCAATCATGGCTTCTCTCGGGAGTGTCAACTACAAATCTTCCTCCACAACTTATGGCCTGAAACAAGAATATGGGTGGAAAGAGGAGATGGTACCGTCTATTTCCACCAAGTATCCGTCGATGAAGCCTATTGGTTATTGGAAGACATGGCCGATTTTGATTATCGGAGTTGGAATTATCCACTAAGCCACCTCGGTTTAGGTGATAATTCCAACAGTTCGATGCCATGGTTTGACACTTTGCATCATCAAGCGGAGCCTTCTCTCAACCTTAAAGAGCTAGTTGCCCAATTTTCAGAGGAGACAAGGCTCTATATAGAGAAGTTGGAGAGAATGGATACGGTGGCAAGGGATTTACAAGATATATACAATTGTGAAAGCCACCGAGAGGAGATGGGCACAAGTGGGAGGATCTTTGAGTTGTTCGATGATGACTACTCAAGTGAAGAGGAGATTCAAGACAATACTTGCGAATCTCAACCTTTTGAGATCCAAGTTATTATGCCACGGGCTATCAAAGCTCATACTTATGACGATCCTATGTGGCCAAAACCTCCTCCACAGCCACTGGCACCGGTTATTGGAGCCCACCATGCACATGCGCCAGAGCCGAGACAAATTGAGCGTACGTGCCGAGCAATGCCATACATCGCCAAGCTTGAGGGCGTTCGAAACCAAGACCCGTATGTCGTGTTGTACGACACGTACTATGGGCGGAGGCCGATCTTTGACGAGCTTCTAATTTGTACATAGTTGAGCATAAAGACACTAGGCATGGAGGAATATCCCACCACCCCGAGTTAGAGCCACTATGCTCAGAGCACCACTGTCGCTACCACACTTGAAGGCGAGATGTCTCGCCTCCTGGGTACGTTTTCTCACTCCCTCATACTTAATTAGATTGATTATTGTTGATTGTGAGTTTGGGGGTAGGGACACTTGTTGGTTGATTATTTATTGGCTTTTAGTTTAGTTTATTTGTTGGTGGCTATGACTTTTCCTTCCATGACTTGTGTCTTTCATAAATATTTTTACTTGCTTTTTTTTAGTTATTTTGGATAAGTTGTGAGTTTTGATAAGATGAGATGATTTGATATTGATGATGAGTATAGTCACTTAGTGTTCTTTAGGTCTTTTGGAATGCAATTCATTG
>JXTC01000865.1:44357-61912 GCA_002914845.1 Trema orientale
GTTCTACCTCCACAATAGAGTTTTCTCTTCCTCTTTCTCATCCTAATCTCATTTGAATTTTGTATTGGGCATATTGTATAATTTGTTTGGAATTACGAAATTCTTTATGAGATTAGCCATAGATTCTACTATGCTTAGATTGATTCTTTATCTTAATATTTGATATACCTTTTTAATTCTTTATTTTGCTTATTTTGTTAATTGTTGGCTTATTTTCCATTGTCAATTCATTTATATTTCTCCTTGCTTATTTCCCCTAATTTATGTGGCCAATGAATTAGTTGAACTTAGGTTTGTGATTTTGATACTTGAGAGAGTTTGATTTCATAAACCGGAATTGAAAAATATAGTTTAGGTTGTTGTGAGACCGAGAGGAGATCAACACTTAGATAATCAAAATTGGAAGTTATTAAGGGCTAAAACTTAACGAGTGCTTAGAGAACTGGGTTAGATAGAGATATCAACTTGGGTACTTAGGCATATTATCTCATTCGGCACTCGAGAGAGGGATTGAGGTTAGATTAGATCCCTTGATTAGTGAATTTAATGGAATTAGGCTAGTAATTGCTTAATTTGACGAATTTAGGAGTAATTAGAGACAATCATGTCCTTGGTACATTAGTGCATAGTTTTACGTAATTCTTTTATCTTTATTTTTATTCATTTTATTTTGAATTCATTTAGTTTTGATGCTTAGATAAAATTAAGTTATGATAATTTTGGTACTTAATAACTAATCTAAAATCCAATCTTTGTGGATCGACCATTCTTGCCACTATACTAGTTAATTCTAGGTTTTACTAGACTTGTTAGGTTAGTTAATAGGAGGTAATTATAAATATTAATTTGGTATTGGGCGTTTATTTGCAACGACTAAGCTGTTTCCCACATGACCAGCAACTTCAACTCAGTCATCAGCACGAGCTAGTGTGCTATCATAGCATGTCGAGAATGAAGAGTTGGGAAGACAAGTGACAAGATTTTCAGAGCAATTATAAAATAGAGCTACAGCAATTGTAGTATTAGGTGGAAACGTAGTCATTCTGTCACCACCCGCTGGAGCCGGATCATCAAAACTCAATCAAGACGAAGATGATCATTAGTTCCTACTCTTAACTTTCCATTTCTATTTGTAAATTATACTTTCTTCTTTATGTTTAACAATAATATGAATTTTAATTATAATAAAATTAGTTATTAGTCTCATTTCTTTTTAGCAAATTATAAAATTAATTAAAATATCAATAAATTATTTTTTTCATTTATTAAACTAGAATTTTTTGAAATTAACTTAATTAGTAATTAAAAATTAAAATAAATTATTATCTTACTAGCGAGGATCATGTTCTAGCTAATGCGGTAGAATATTTTAAACTATCAAAAAAAGGTAGCAGGAATTGCGAGGATAATATCCTATCTACTAACTAATTGCGAGGATATTGTCCTCGCTACTGCTAAAAGTAATAACGAGGGTTTTGAAATGCAGTAACGACTGGCCACTTGTGAGAACACTCATTGAGGACATAGTCCTTGCTATTACTAGTAGCAATAATAAACGTGCTAATAGCAAGGACAAGAATCCTTACTACTGAGCTATTTTTTTGTAGTGCTTCTTTTCTTCTTAATATAAATTTTGGGAATACTGACCATGATAACGCCATGAACAGCAAAACAAAAGGTTGAATAATTCTTAACCCATTCTATTTCAATACATTTATTTTAAGTAAGAATACCAGTCCTTTTTGCAAATAAAATAAAATATAAATTCCCTTCTCTTGTGTATAGGATAAGTCATTGAGATCATGTTTAGTACACTATAAAAAGATTCTGTACTATATTCATTAAACATAATATTATGTTTGATTGTGTTTTTATATGGTACTATTTAATACGATATCAAAATTCAATACAATACGGAAATTATTATTTAATACGGAAAAAATGTCTGTATTAACATTGTATTATAACATTGACTCTCATCAATTTTTCTGTCCTTAATTTCTCTCTATTTATTTTCTCTCTCTACTTTCTCTCTAATCCCTTTCTCTTCCCTTCCGTTCTATCACATCACTTTATCCTTTTTAAAAATAGTATTTTTCTAAATACATTTAAAAGTGATATTTTGAAAATTGAAATTGAACGTGGTATTTTTGAAAAATTACTTTTGAAAAGTGGTATTCTAGAAGTGATATTTTTCAAATAATTTTTTCAAAGTAGTATTTTTCTAAAAGACATTTTAAAAGTGGTATTTTTTTCAAAAAATTAATTTTTAATGACAAATATCTTAGTACAATGTAAAACCAAACATAGTACTGTAAAGAATAATATAATACAATACAACTCAATATAATACATCAAAATAAATTCGACTTACCAAATATGACCTAAAAATTTGCCGAAAACCAAGTTAAAGAGAAGGCAAAAAAATCTTTTAAGCCATTCGATTTCACTTTTATCTTGTCATCTTGAAGCTACTGAACATGAAGATCCAATGCATCAAGGTTCAGATTTCCAAAAAAAAAAAAAATAATAAAAAAAAATAAAAAAAAATAAAAAATTCCTAAAAAATAGATCTGGGTCCGAAAAGGGGAGAGGAACTATGAGAATTGAGAGGAGGCCTAGATCTAACGGCCAGTGCGATTGAAGAGAACCCACTATATGGGCGAATGGGAATATGTTTTGGTTATGGAGGGGTTGGGATTTGCTTAAGAAAAGAAAAAGGCACAGTGAGCCATAAGTGCAGATGTTGAACCATTTTAACACCCTACGGATGGATCTTAACTCTCATAAATCAATTGAAACAAAGTTGTATAATGTGGGGGTTTTTTTATTTTTCAATAAGTTGTACAAAAATTAGGATAGCTATTTTGGACAGATAATCTTAATCCGTTTTCTTAACATCTTAATGACCATTTTAAATTTTCTTTTGGGACGTTCTAAATACATTAACAATTGGACTAAGTATATTCATAATTTTAGTTATAATTTTATCCCTAATTAGAATTACTGGAAAAAAAAATAATCTAAGAATTAAATATACCCATTATAGCTATACAGTGAGAATGCTAGCAGTACAACAGGAAAAAAAAAAATGAAGAAAATTATTCAAATCCTAGGAGGATATTTTTCTATTCTTTAAAAACATAAAAATATGCAATCTTTTTTTTTAAGGACAAAAATATACAATTTATAAAAAAATTGAGGGAAAATATTACCATAGTATATGAAATATATATATATATGTATAGACTAAAGGAGATTTTTTTGAAAAAAACCTGCAGCAAAAAAATTTTAATTATGATATATATATATATATGTATGGGTACCAATACAGTAGGTATTTTTTTTAACTATACATAGGTATCATTTTGGCCAATTAAAATTTATCATGCATGTCTTTTTATAGTAAAAAATAAGAGAGATAAATAACATTAATAATACACGTTTTTTCATGCACATCATTTTAGTCATTGGATCACCGTTAGATGTTGATCCAACGGCTAAAAAATACATAGGTAAAAAAAAAAAAAAAAACCTACTGGATTGGCAACCTATATGTATATGTGTATATATATATATATATTAGAATTTAGAAGTAGGATATATATTTGACTTGGTGGGTACTTAGTATTTTTTATAAAACTTATATATATATCACCTATATAAAGAGAGGGGAAAAAAAGTGCGATAATATTTTTATATTTAACTTTATGACAAAAATAAAATAGATGAAAAGAAGAAAAGGTGAGAAAAAAATAACATGATACGGGTAATTATACACAAAAAATTAAAAGAAATGAACTTAAAATTTAAAAAGAAAATTCAAAATTAGATAAATATAATAAAATTTGATTGAATAATAACTTAGGCTCTACTTTTATTGTTTCTATTTTAGTACAACAAAATAAAAATGCACAAAATAAAAAAGGTATTTTTGAAATAAAATGAATGTACAAAGAAAAAACAAAATAATAAAACAATTTTTTTTTGATATAAAAGGAAAATAAAATGTACTTAGTCCAATAATTGATGGATTTAGAACTTCCCTTTTCTTTTTAAGGCATGATATATTTTTTTTAAGAAATTAATTAGGTAAGATTAAATTTTCCTTTTAATTAGATGTAGAGCAGTATTAGACTACTTTCTTTTCCACTATTTTATCTCATTACTGTGAAAATATTTTACCAAATCACAATTTTTAATAATTTTATATAGTACAGCCTGTTTCAGATGTATTTAGAGATTAGCTCTCCCGTATTTGGATATCGGATAATGCTAAGTGTACCAAAATTTGTATCAAATTTTTAATACCCAGCACATATGGTATTTGAGTTGGCACTATTTAATTAGTATATTAAAATTTATGACAAATAAGTTAATCATATTCACCAATTGAATATTACCAACTCACATATCAGATATATTAGTATTAAAAAATTGGTAAAAATTTTGGTACCGATAGCATTATCCATTTGATATCTTGAGCACCGCCGCATAATTACTGCTGGCACAAGAATCAACGTACTTAATTGCTAATAATTTTATTGCATAATGATGTATCATTGATTCATACGTAATGTACAGAGCATATAATTATGACATCAAATAAACCAAAAAATATATATATATTTGATTTTGTTTTTGGTTTTGGTAAACTGAAACTTTAAGCACGACTTTTGACGTACTCACATGTAAACAAGTAAAGCAGGTTGCTGGTCAATGCATCTTCGTCACCATCAAGCACTTGACGCTAAAAAAATTTGTTTTATTTTAGTATTCTTACTAGTTTTTGATGTTTTTGAGCAATAATACAGTTTTGGGTCTCCTCTGTTGGCGTTTTCTTTCTTTGAAAACTTCCCCTTGTTTTCTTTTTAGGGTTATTAGCACAAATAGTCCCTGAATTATCTAATTTATGATAATATAGTCCTCAAAGTTCTGATTGTGGTAATTAAGCTCTCAAATTTTCTGATTTGAAGCAATTAATTTAGTCTCTAAACTGTCTAAACTGCAACATAAGGTTAAATTTATGACTAAAAACACATGTGAGGAGAACGTGATAATATTTTAAAGTGTATTTGAAAAGTAATTCGAGAATTTTACGTATAAAAATTAATAATTATAGAAAAATTTTCTCTAAATTTATAGCTTCAAGAATCCTAAAAAATACAAATAATATATTTTACTTTCTTTCTAAATCTTTGTTCAGTTTATTTTTAATTAAATATAAGTTCAAGTGCTGCAACGTGCTGCCCACATGTATTTTTGGTCAGATATTTAGCAGTAAGTTATGACCTATCTTTGCTCCCCACATGTATTTTTGGTCAGATATTTAGCAGTAAGTTATAATTTAGATAGGTCTAGAACTAAATTAGTTCAAATTGGAAAGTTCAAGGACTTAATTATCATAATTAGATCTTTGAGGACCAAATTACCACCAATTGGATAGCAGTTCAGGGACCATTTGTACCATTAACCCTTCTATTTAACTCGTACATCTAAATTTTTATTTTACTGGAAAGATCCTTAGAAGCTCTATCCCGTAGGACTTTTCTCTTATATTTTTTTTCCTACTTCAATAAGTATTCCTTATTTGTGAAGGAATGTACACTACCATAAATTTATATAAGGAATACACTACCATAAATTTATATATGAGTATTTTATTCTATCTGATTATAAATCTTTGTGTATGTTTCATGGATTTTTACTATTTTTATGTAATTTTGTGCAGTTTTGTTTCAGATCTAAAACTTCTAACGTTCATATATGGAATATTATATCCTATTGAAGATCACATTATATAAAGAATTTGTTATAATATCAATCATAAAAGTCAACTCTAATAGTGGAAAGTAATTTTAAAAAGCAAAGAAAAATATCTCATAAAGCTTTAGTTATACTTCATGTCGGTTATATATGTGTTTTTCCGTAATCGATATGTGAAATAGTTTTATCGATTATTTATTTACTATTATGACTAAGTTGTAATTCGGTTTTCATATTGAATAGTGGTTATAATGCACTTATTTGATCAATGAATGAGATTGTTATTTTGATTAAAACACTTGATAAAACTATAAACGTATTAAAAATTATTAGAAACAATATTGGTAGAACATCGCAGTTGGATGTTATTTTAGTAACAAGTTGCGTTGTAGGTAAACTAATAACTAATTTTACATATAACGATAACATGATTTTAACAAGAGTAGTATACATGTGGTGAAAGTTGCATTTTTAGATTTTTCTATTTTTTTAAGTCAACTCCATCTTAAATTATAGTCGATCTGCATAATACGGCATTATTCTGATTTATATGTATTAATTAGGTATACCATTGTTTCCTTTAATTCTATTCCATTTAATTATTGAATTTAGTTAAAGGACAAAAAAAAAAGTGTAAAAACTCAATGTCCAATACCAGACGTGATAGATTATATAATTTAATTTATGCCAGAAATTATTTAAAGGTAGAAATAAATTGCATTCATAAAATCCTTATTCTCAAATGATCAGTAGAATCCATCGATCGAAATGATCGAATTAGCTAGATAAAAATATGATCCTCTAATTATTTGAAGCAATTGGGATCGAAATCAAGGGAATAGGAATCTTTAATTTAAACAAGAATTGTTCTCCCCCCCAAGGCAGTGTATTGAGTAAAAATTTAGAAATTACACAACATAATTTCACCCATGCTAATCTTGAAACATGAGAGTTTATTAGTTAGAGTTCGACCCATTCAAGATTTTAAGAATAACCTCTTAATTACAATCCTTTGGTACAAAGGAACACCTTTTGATTCCAATTATAATGACGTCAATTTACTTGTGTGACTTGGAAAAATTTGAGTGATTTTAGATTGCGGCTGCACTCAACAGAATTAATTGAGTTGCCTACATACCCCGTTTAGGGATCAAGCCACTTGTAGTTCTGAGAATTTTGAATTGAAAATTAGAAAATTCCGGTGAATGACCCTGTACAGGAATTTATGGCAATTTTTAAACATTTATGAAATTCCGGTAAATGACCATATCGCGGAATTGGGAGAATTTCATATGTTGGCGAATTCCTAGGTAAATGACCTTTGTTAGAATTCTAGAATTTGTATTTGGAGTTAGAGGTGAATGACCTCATTGATATAGATTTGGGAATTTTGAGGTGAATGACCTCACTTGGAACTTTTGGAAGTTTGATTTGAACTTGTAACTGCACCTAGTATATTTTCTAGGTTACCTACGTATCCTTTGCGGAATCAAGTCTGACGTAGTTCATGCATTTTGGTAGTTTAGAGAATTTGAGGTGAATGACCTCATTAGTATGGATTTGGGAATTTTAAGGTGAATGACCTCACTTGGAACTTTGTAAACTTTTGGAAGTTTGATTTAAACTTGCAACTGTACCTAGTATGTTTTCTAGGTTGCCTACGTATCCTTTGAGGAATCAAGTTTGACGTAGTTCATGAATTTTGCAGTTTAGGTTAATTTCTTAGCAATCTCATTTTATAGAATTATGAGCTAAGAATACCCTTTTTCATTTCATGGATATATTGTAATCCATTAAATTTGCTTTGATTTGATTTTGACAAAAATATGTAGACTCATGAAGAATTTGGAGTCTTAGCTTTGTCACTTTTCAATTCAATTGGAATAATATTTATTGCTTGTTATTCCAATAAATTTTTTTTTTTTTGGCCAATTTTCCTTCTTCTCCTCTCGTATTGAGATTGCGATTTTGTGTTTTATGTAATCTCAAAATAAGAAAATGTTGCCATTAATCAGATAGTGGGTTCTCATGCAAAGGTGAGCAATGAGTTGTTCACATTGTACGAGTTTTAATTAGACAACAAAAGATTGCAATACTGCACGTATGAAGAAGGATTTAGGAATTGATATTTATCAATTTTGCATTTTGGAATTTGTTACATTTATCATTTGTGATTTAATGAAACTGACTTTCGGCTTTGGGCTTTGTATTTGAGACAAAGATGGGTCAATCTCTGATGACTTTATGTTGGGCTGAGACATTTGGGCTTGTATATCTAGGATTTGCAACTAAAAATCATTGGGCCTTTTCTTTCATTTTCATTGTCGGCCTGCTACATATTTTAATCAAGTCCATTTTGTTCACAACGCATGCACGTAACATATTATCTTCCGCTTTTCTTCATTAATTTTAAACTACCAATTATCTCTTTAATACTCCAGGTTCTCCACGCCACTAATTTCTTTGGCTTCCCAAAGTAATTTTGGTGAGTAATTTAGTGAACTTGGACATTGAGAAGAGCATAAATTATTTTACAGCGTACGACACTGGTTTTTCTTATCCAAGTTTGAATTTGGTTGCAAATATCACGTACAAGTATGCATTTATCAGTTCCATTTGGTGTGGAGATATATTTGAATATTGAATTTAGTAAAATTAATGAGGATCTAATTTTTGTTTAATCCCTGAGTTTACTTTTCAAATTCAAACATAGCGTATATTTGGAAATTCTTTGACAATTTTGTTTTTTTAGAACTAACACCTAATTTTAATTCTGGGGAAATTTTACCAGCATAACGGCCCAATAGAATGTAAAAACTCTAATTTTCTTATGGCCATAACCTCACCGTAAACCTCTGTCGGCTTGTGAGCCTAGGTCGTGGTGGAACCAAAAGAAATTTTTTAGAGTTTTTGATATTTTCGGGAAAAGTTTCAGCAGCGTAACAACCCAATGAAAAGAAAACCCTAATCTCCCTTTGGCCTATACCTCGCCGTAAACCTCTTTTTGGCATAAATAGCCTAGGTCGTGGCGGAACCAAAACGAAATTTAGAGCTTTGATATTTGAAAGAATTTGAAAGAGAGTAATACAAAAGTAGATTTTCATCTCGATTATGAGCTTGATCATCATTGGCGGCCTAGGTCATGAGACCTCTGTCGGCCATGNNNNTTCTAATAAAAATCATACGAGAATTGGAAAATAAACTGACCTCTGTATTTTTGTAATTTTTTTATTTTTTATTTTTTGATTTTTATAAGTAAAAGAATTGTTCCCCCTTTTGATAGGCAGTGAGAGCGGGAGCATTAAAAAAAAAAAAAACTAAATTTGGTTCATTTAATCTGTTCTTCAAGTATATATTTTTTCACTTTCTTCAAATGACTTATAAATGAGTAAGAATTCATGAAAATCTAAAAATAGTAATTTTTAAACACATAGTGAATTACCAACATAGGGTAAAAAAGAACTCTTAAAATGAGTTTCAAAGAAAAATTATTTTTAATATTTCAATTATTCAAAAAAATTAACTATTTCAAAACAATGCAAAAAAAGACTATACCAGTGACGGTGGCATAGCAGCAATTGTTCATACTTAGAGTTTTTATTTCTATTCAAGTGAGGTTCAAATCCAAAAGGCCTTAGTTGCACCCCCTATACTGCCTAATCCCCTCCTTTTCCTTAAAAGAATAATAATACAAGTAAAGTTTAAAAATCAAAAAAATTAAGTGGGGCCAAAGGAGGAGAATAATTGAATTTTAAAATATACAAGTTTAGTTTAAAATCACAAAATTAAGGGGGTACATATGTAAAGAGGATAATTGAATTTTTTAAAGAGTATATAGGAGAAGTAGGGACATATGTAAACGAGAAAATAACAAAACTTGAAAAAAAAAAACAAAAAAATGCAAATACAAAAGAATCTTTAAAAAATAAAAAAAGTATTCAACACATTTTTTTCTCTAATTGTTTAAAATAATATACTAAAAAACAAACAGTTTTCTAATAAAGCTATTGTAGGAAAATCTAGTAAGGTAAAAGAGATCAATGAAAATATTCATTCAAAAAAACAAAAAATCTGGGCATGCATAAATATAAAAATGCAAAATTTAGTGGGAAAACTAAATTAATAGATTAATTACATAATATTGCAATTTTGGTTTAAGTTTTTGGCATGATTGGCCTGGCCTCATATGATTCGTAATTAGCAAAATAGTCCTTGAGTTATTTGTTTGGGCAATTAAATTCCTAAGTTTTAGAAATCTTAGTAATTAAGTCATTTTGGTTAGTAATTGTTAAAATATTGGATAAAATTGAGTATTTTCAAATCACATACAAGGTTTTTGAAAGTGAAAATCAATATTTTACTAGCACTAGTTGGAATTGGAAGAAAAATAACTAAAAATTAATTATAATTAACAACATGATATAAAAAAGTTTTAAAAAATTGAAAGTTTCTTTCTATTTCTTTTCCAAATTAATTATTGTTATGAAATACTAATTTATTTCACTTAAAAATTTTCAGTTTCATAAAAACTTTATTGTTGACAAATAAACAGGACTTAATTGTTAAAGTTTTAACACTTAAGGACCTAATTGTCAAAAAAAATAATTCAGAGAATATTTTGTTAATATGTGAATGACATAGGGGCTAAATATGCCCAAAATCTCTCTTTTTTTTTTTATTTTAATTCTACGCACACCGAGCCAAGATAAATCAGACGAACAACTATTCATGCATAATATAGTATTGAATTTGACAGTTGGAATTGCGTGCCTAAAAGGTAAAGCATATCGAGCAGGACAAAGTTTACCCAACTTTATACTTTTCAATTTACGGTTTCTATCGCCCTTCTCTGCTATACATACCAAAATTAACGAAAAAGTTGTCCGTATTTTTACTGAAAATATCGTACGCCAATAACGTGTAAATTTCCCTTTTTTTTTCCATTCTGAAAACAAACAAGACCACCACCATAAGAAAAAAAAATCAACTTCAAGTCAATTCTCATAGTGATTTATTCTCAAAATAAAGAGTTTCGATTGACGCGTTAAAGAAAGAAAAATTAATAAACTTGACCGAGACACGCCACAAGAAACTGAAATATAATTAAAATACCAGTTAAGAGTGAGAATATTACATATTTGTCAAGAAATAATCTGCCGCATCAACCTGATAACGAAATTTATCAGTGCAAATGAAAAATATATTCAGCAATTTTTTTTCATTTTGATGTCTGCCTGATTTGACTGAACAAAAGAGAAAATAAATTGGATTACTTTTATTTAAACTAAACAAAATAAGTCGCTGACAAAAATATAACTAAGAATTCATACGCATGCTAGTTTTTTAAATCCAAACCAAATTTGCGTTTTATTATGCCAATAAACCAAAAATTAAATCTCAGATTAGAACGCAACTACAACCAAACGAACAATCATATTTTATTACTAACAAAATATTAAACCAACTAATCATGATGTAATATATAGACCATTAATTAATAATGCAAGACGTAGACGTTGTACTCAACAACCGCATCCCCAGAAGTGAGGTTAAACCAATGAGTCCTGGCCTGAGCGTAGCCTCTGGCGAACCGGAAGAGCCCGCTTCCTCCGACAATCGGCATCTCTCTAACGGCAGAAAAGACGGCGTTACGCCCCAAGATGCTGAGAGTGCTGCCGTTAAACTCTCCTTCCGTGAACACATAGTTCAAAACCATTAATAGTCCCACATCGGATTGCGATGCCGAGGAATAGATTCCCTGTGCTCTTCCCACGGGCCTGGAGTTCGGCTCCGGGCCCTCGGTCAAGGGATCATCCATGACAGCCACAAAGCCGAAACCGGTCGACGAAGAATTCGTAGACTGGGCCGCGGCGACCCGGACAGCGGTCGGGTTCGGGCCGCTGACGATGTCGTGGAAGTAGAAGTGGAGGTGGGTCAGCTTCTCTTGCTTGAGCCCTAGCTTTTTGGGGGATAGGTTTTTGTAGTATTGACCATTGTGTGCAACGGAGAGGTTCAAGAGGGACAGAATGGTAATTAGGGAGATGATGGTCATCAAGGTTGGGATGGTGTTTTGGCGAGTTTTTGCCATGGTAGCTTGGAGAAGAGCTTATGAATGTAACAAGAGATTTTATTAGTTTGTGTTTAATGGTATATACAGAGAATATAGAGAATATATACAGAGAATATAGGAAAGTGTACTCTTTCTTCAATCGTTTATATATTTCTTTTTAACTTGTTGGAAAAATGTTCTTACTCCATTGGACACGTTTGGAGAAGTTTACCATATATATACTAATAAACTGATCAACCACGTTGTCCGCTGACGAGATTGGGTGTATTATTGACTTGAGAATTAAAAATTTTCAACAAATTGGCACCCAAATTCACGTATAATTCGATTCTATCCTTGTTTTTTTTGGAAAAAAAAAAAAAGAGAAAAATATAGGTAACTTTGAAAATTATTGTTAAATGTAAAATCTGTTACCATTATTGTTGTTCCGTATGGTCAATTATGTAGAAGACCAGTCAAAGAAAAATTCAACGGTTAAAAACAAAATCGATGTGTTTATACCAAATTAAGAACAATATTTGGTGAGTTTTTACTTCAATTTGCGAGGAACAATGCGAAAAATTGGCTGGTAGGTAGCTAGTCCTGTACTAGCTCATTAACATTCGAAAGTCAATGCCAAGTACGTGGCCAATGATTATAATTAAATCTGTTATATCTAATTCAAAATATGTGTTAGGTTGATAAAAGGTAAAAATTCAAAATTAATACTCGATTTAGCAATATTTTCGTTTAAATATACAGTTGATTTGGTTTTATTTAAAAATCTCGTACAATTAGCAACAAATCTATATACATTCTTATCAATAAGTGAAAAATAAACATTGCACTATATATATCATTTCAATTATTTTGTTTTATTACCATAAAAAAGGAAAAATTAATTACAGAAATGAAAATAGTATGTCTAGAACGTAATATTCATAAATATTCATTTTTCTATTTTCTTTCAGTACCTACTAATTTCACTTTTAACTGGTACTATATTTGATCTCTTTAGTTCTATCAAAAGTTCTAAATCTATTTTTACTAATTTCATGTTTTATTTTGTTCTTAATTTTTTCTATTTTTTGAAATTTTTATAATTTTTAATGTTGTTGTTATTATGAGATTACACATCCATTTAGGTTGTTTCTTTGCAATAAGTTCAATTATAGTAATAACTATTTATTATGAGAAGATGAAGTAGTGATAATATATAAATAAAGATTGTAAACCTATCAATTGATGAAATGTGTGATAATATATTCGCCAATTTTAAAGAATAATTAAAATTAGTTTTTAGAAGGCCTATTTATAAGTTTCGCCTAACGTATCCAATTGTATTAAGACGGCCTGTATCTGGCAACAGCCATGTTTAAAGGAGCATACAGATTATTACGTATCTCACTTTTACCGGAAATTTGTTATAATATGGTTGTGTATAACATCAGGAATTAATGGAGAAAATTGAGTCAATATATTGAAACGATTTAACTTGTACGTTGAACGTGTACGTTATATAGGTCATAGGTGAGAGAAACAAATGGATATAAACAAATTGTACAATAATAGCTGCTCGCGTACGAAAATAAATCTACAATCAGAAGTGTTTGCCGGGTCATGCAATAGAAGTAAGCGAAGTCTTCCACAAATATTGGAACTGAAACGCCGAGGAGCTACAGCTCATGATAAAGTATAAATGTACCCACCATATAACAATTCCTATTATTAGGCCGCCTCGGTTAGAATTCTCGATGATTATTTCTATATTTAGAAGATTTAGTTTAAAATTTTTGTTATCAATTGGCAAAAAAATTAGCCAGCCATTTAAGTCATGATTAATTATTAGAGGATTTTTCGGTCATTATTTTTGGTGTGCTTATACCTTAGTTCCGCTATATATTGTGTATTCCATTTTTTTCAATGAACGTATGAATGAATTATTAAAAGTGTTTCTATATATATTGAATTTAAGGGTACAATTGGGGAATGGGAGCGACCCCATTAATTATAATTCCAAATATATCAGGAGATGATTAATGAATGGAGAGGAAGGTGAACTCGACGTCGCATAAGAGCCTCCAATTGAAGATGTGATGTTCCCAGCATCTCATCTGGATCTGAGGATTCGAAGGATACTCTGTCCAAATATTCTCCACGTGGCGAGCCACTTCACATCGACACTGGAGTACAATTCTTGGTCCTAATTCCGTATAAACTAAGAGATTTATAAGTGTTCGCTACCTGATCATTTGAAATTTTTGGTCATTGAGAAGCAAACACCGCCCCATAACCAGAGAGAATGACGCAGTGAGAGAGAGAGGGGGGGGAAGAACCGTATGGTTCTAAAACTTCGGAGAGAACCAATGCAATGAACAAAGTACCGAGTGAGAGCGGGGGAAAAAAAAGTGGAGAGGGGTATAATCGATATCACAGTAAATTCTTTTTCCCGGATAATTAAATAAGAAAGTAAATTAAAGTAGCCGGAATTTCAATGTGAAGTAAAAAAAATGGTACCCGTCCAAAGCCCCAAGGAAAAATGAAATGTAAAACTCTTATAAATGTCCAATATTAAAAGTCATAATTGGTCAAAAAAAAATATTAAAAGTCATACATTATTGATGTTGACCGAAGAATTTGCAGGTATAATAATAACGTGAAGGTTTTATAATAACAGTAAGGGAAAACTAATGCCCGTTTGGTGATAAGTATACATCCCTCAATAATTTTATCAAATACTATCATCTTAGTTTCCACATTAATTTATATGATATTACTTAAAAGGACTTCTATATATATCGTTGTACGATCTCAAATTTATAAAGAATATTGCGACCTCATATTTCAGTAGATTAAGTTATAAATGAAAAGTTCGGCCACAAAAATTTAGCTTGGATATCAAATGTCTAAAAATGTGATCTTCTAATAAATAAGGCAACTACATTTTTGTGAAATCGACATAAAGATGTGTGCCAAGAGAGCAAGGAGGCCCAACATATTCAACCTAGTAAACAATTACCCATTCTTATATATAGTTACTTGAAAGAAATTGTAATTATTATTGTACACAAAGTTAGAAAAGCTGAGTCACCCTTATCTATATAAAGGAACTTAGTCTCATAATTACATAAACACAGTTACCATGTTGAAATTATTCTTCAGAACTTTCTTCTCTTATAATCTCTATCAAATAGCAAAACAGATATAAGCCATCTCTTTAGTACTATGCTAAAATTTCCCGTATTTTGTATTATTTTTTTACTCTTATGCAATATGCATGTTCATAATTTTTGATTGCAATTATCTCATTGATAAACCTCTGTCAATATATATATATACTAATTGAAAATATCAATATTGTAAAACCTGATTAAATCAAAGGCAGATGGGTAATTTGTTACATTGTTATAAATAAATATTTTCGGAATATTTAAAATAAAATATCTGGATTTTTTTTAATGGGTGCTACGGTAACACCTAATTGCATAAATACCTCCCAAAACTTCGTCTTCTCACTTGAAAGGCCAGAGGGAGCTACTGCTGAGCTCCATTGCTGCCGCACGTCACCTCTGACTAGCCGATGCACCAGCTTGCCATGAACATCTCCCTTCGACGAAGCCATGTCGCCAAGTCCCAAAATAGAGATCAACCACCGCGAGGTTTTTCAGCCACTGAAGCTTCACTGGACCTTCTTTCGCGACATCGAGGGTACCGTTGGATTTGTTTCATCTTCCCCGTCATTTCTCAATCAGTCTCGGCTGTTAACTCGCTGTCAGTAAGATTTTCACTGTTGGACCGTTTTACCAAAGTTAGTAAAAAAGTGATATTTCCGTAATTATTTTGGTTAGGTAATTATCTTACCCGAGATAAATATATGAGGTGAAAAAGAGTTAAAAACCATGAATAATTATGGTTAGTAGAAACTAAAAGATATCCGGATGCGTGTTAATTTTTGAATTGAAAAATATGGTATTTTTCTGATTCGGAATGAAAAGTGATATTTTTACAAAACTACTACATAGTGTTGGACTGAAGTCTGTTACTATTCAGTTTGGGCCTTGGGCTGAGATTAAAAAACTATTACTTTTTAAAATATTATTGTAAAAATGACATTTGTGTTTACAAATAATCAGTGAATTTGATACTTTTTCAAATATTTTCAAAAGTGATATTTTTCTAAATAATTACGTGATAATGATAATTTCTAAAATATTTTTGGAAAGTGATATTTTCGTAAATAATCAGTGTTATGCGATCTTAAATCTATAATTGGTCAACGCTGAGAAAGTCAACAGTCAAGCACGACAGGTCGCATGAGTATTCTAAAGTGCGACCTCTTCCGAATATGACAGGTGCGACCAGTATAAAAGGGAAACGGTTCAGGTTTGATCAAAGGGTTAATTAGCATAGAAAAGGAAACAAGCTTCAGAATGAAGATTGAGTAATCTTCGTATTTAATTGAAGATGTTACCTGATTCTATACATACCCAAAATTATATTTTTGATTAGACACTTACTCGTTTATGTAATTAGGAAACTAAGCCATCCTCATCTATATAAAGGTGGCTCAGTCTCATTGTAGAGGAAGTTCTACACAAAAAAAACACTATTACATTCTGTAATTCTCTCTGTCTCACCTCAAGACTAAGAGGAACTCTTGTAATTCTCCAGAAAATAGTGAAGAACAGTAGACGTAGACTCATCTTTTTTGGGGCTGAACCACTATAAAATCCTTGTCCTTTTTATTTGCTTTGATTCATTATCTCTTTCACACACAAGCCACATCTTACGATCTTTAAATTCATTGTTGACAAAACCTCCATCAACAATCAGCAAAGATGATATTTTTCTAAATACTTTGAAAAAAGTGGATATGTTTTAAAGGGATAATTGCAAAAAAAATCCTCATGTTTGGATGTTCTGTAATTTAAACCTTGAAGTTTGGATTCTGCAAAATAATACCCTGAGATTATGAATTTCTGAAAATTAATACCCTGTATTGATTTTTAACTGATAAAATACAATAATGTCCTCAAAATTAAGATGAATAATATGGATTAATCTAGTTTTAATTGAGGATATTATTGTTCTTTTGTTCCTAAAATTGGTCAAAAAATCTGTCCAGGATATTAATTTTCAGAAATTCTTAATCTCAGGGTATTTTTTTGCAGAATCCAAACTTTAAGGTTTAAATTGCAGAACACCCAAACTTCAGGGTATTTTTTTGCAGTTATCTATTTTTTAAATTAATTCTAAAAATAGACATTTTTGTAATTATCAGATTTAAAGCCTTTTCAAGGGTCGGGAACTTGAAATTGAATTTCAATTTCAAATTTTGATTTAGTTAGGTCGAGAAACGAGTTTTGATATATAACATTACTATATTTCAAAATAGCACAAATTAGAGACTCATAAATAGTATTGTTTTACGTGCCACTGGGTGGGTCCCACACTAGGACTCACTTTTGACGTATTATATATCTAACCTAGTATTTTTTGGTGCTCTGAATTTATGGTGACCTCCGTTTCTCCATTTGAGGCTCCGGTGGAAAAGTCACTTTTCCAAGTGGACTTATCAGGATCTCGAAAGAACCGTTTGACACCCAAATGAATAACGTGAGTTTCTTCAAGCGTCTTTAGCTTGACATAACTATCATATTAAGGTAGGGGTTCAATTACATGATTTTATATCTGTTTTGATTTATAATTGCATTAAAACTTATTTATGAAAAATCGTGAT
>JXTC01000866.1:0-44207 GCA_002914845.1 Trema orientale
TGAGTCGAGATATGTATACCATGACGATGCTCATGTCGAGACGAGTCTAGAAAGCCCAAGTTTGTAGCTTGAAGTCGCTGGTGGGAGAAAATACCACGGTAGTTTCGAGCTTTTCGTCAGCGGTAGACCGCTCTGACAGCCTTGAGATCACGACTGGAGCTTCGTAACGAGGTGGTGAGCTGATCTGGGCAGCTGGTGTTGGTCACCGATGGCTGGAGGAGCTCTCGCGGTAGATGTTGGTGGCTACGTCGCTTCAGCCAAGAGAGAAAGGGAGAGATCGGGTGAGGGAGAGAGAAAAGGGAAAAGATAAAGATAAAAAAGTATTTTTTTAAAAAAAAAATTGTGAGTCCCACCGCTAAAAAAATTATTATATTAAAAAGGGGTGGGTTTCATATATATATATACACACACGAAACAAACATTTCATAGGGAATAAGTTTCAGACTAAATTTTTTTAGAGAATTGAAGCCAGTAAAGCATGAAGGAGCTTCGTATAGCAGACTGTCATTAAAAGGGCTGAGAGCCCACAAGGATGCTGAAAAATGTTTCAAGAATCTCCTCAACTGTTCAACTGAAAGAAAAGCTACCAAACATTCATTACATTCCTTCAAAGTTTCCATATTTCTAATGGTCCAGTACATTTCACCACGCAATACCAAACTATTTTGTTATCCCTAAATAATGAGTTCAATGAAAAACAAAAGACAGGCTGATAACATAGGCCAATTTTTTTAATTAAATGAGAACCAGTGACAGTAAATAAACAAAAGCATGTAATGTAGTAGAGCGAGTAATTGACGACACCAGCCCCAGGCCAAAAGGTTCTTGCAGATACTCGTGACAATAGGAAAGGCGTAGTTTAAATCCATATCAACACTGACCTTACCAACCCCTCTTCTTCACTTATTTCGCTAGACGCTCGAATGCTGGAAGCTGGTCAGACTAATGTTATCTCCTTCTCCATCTGAATCAGACAAGTCATAGATCTTGATATCGGAATCACCCTTCTCACGACCTTGATCAGCCGATAGTTTTCAAGAAATATGCGACTGGAAGATTGTAACAGAGCAACTATAGAAAAAGAGGGTACGAACAATGAAATTTCAGGTTCAGGGTATCAAGAAATTATTTGGATTAGACATGTTCTCTTATTACAAATCGTGATGTTTCAATGTGTTGAAAAATATGAGTGAAATACATCATTATCCTAATCAACAAGAAAATTAAAAGAACCGGAGCATTTTTGTCTAACTTTGTGAATGAACTCTTTGAAATTAATTTTATATTGCACGGATTGTGGAAACATCTTCATCAAAGCTCATATCTGTAGACATACAGGAGAAAAAAAATTTAAAAAAAAATATAAAAGAAAGACATGTGACAGATACTTAGATTTCCTTACCAAAAGTTTTAGAAAATGCTGAAACTTTATCTAATTAAAAATTCAAAGGTAAGGAAACTATCACTAAAAAGATTTACACAAGGAAACAGAGTGCATAAGCTACAACTACAAAGATTAGAACTGTTCACAAGTAAGAAACTTCGTGAAAAATATGTCTTGAAAACATAATTACATTCTAGCTGGCGATTCAAACAAAGTAGTCAAGCTGTGAGAAATTCTAGTACTGTTCCTTATTGAATGAGAAAAATTTACAGCAATAATCAACACAGTGATAATAAGAGAAAGTTACCTGCAATACATATTATTGTAAACCTAGCTACCCGTTTGTTTGCAAAATACTATGATTCCAAGTTCCAACATCCATTAGTTCCTCAAACACTACAACTCAACCATATTTAACTTGAAGAGAAGTTATCAACTTCGATAAGAAAGCCCTGTTAAAACAACGCATACTAGGTCAGAAGAGTGGAAATGGGCTGTGAAGTAGCAAGAGAAACTAGCCATAAAGATTTTAAATCAGAAAACAATAGCTCATTATGACAGCAAAACCAGGATATAAGATTGAAATTACAACATCATAAATTCTTGAAAATCCGGTAAACTTTCTCAGCGAATTCTGGATTCAATTCTGCTTCCTCGCTTTCCATTCTGCAATACCGAAGGTACATGGTTGTTTGGTAGTAACATATGTATTTATAAATCGCTAAAGTACACATAATTATAGTACACATAATTATACTCCATCTTGCTAGTTGTTAACTTAAACATTTTATGCGAGGACATGTTCTATAAAGAATTTATTAAGAAACAAGAACAATATTCAACCTGCAGTAAAGTAATTACTTCAAAAATGTTTGTAAAATTGAATTACTAATAATAACAGAGAGGAACGGTAAGCAGCTGAAGAAATCGAAACAGTTAATTCTCTGCATACGTGATTCCTCTGCATCAGAACAAATGGTTTCAGTTCCACTTGGTTCAGGGTGGTTAGTGACAATTAGCTCTGGTTCCTCAAGCAATTCAGATATAGGGCAACCACTGGGGACGATTTCCTTGGAGCACGAAACAATGGCTGAGCAGAAGTCTTGCGTAATGATAGAGTCCTCCTGGGAGGGGCCTTCTTCCTCTGCTTCTTGAAGATATATCATGCGAATCCCACACATTTTTGCTTTGATCGGAACCATTTTGGATTCTGGTCTTCTTCCTGAATGGAGATGACAAGAGAAGTCAAATGATGCCTCTACTGCATCAGGATTTATGTCATTGAACTTGCTAGGAGCGTGTGGATAACAAATGAACACGTGATCCGAGCTAATAATTAAGCTTTCCTTCTCCATTGGTTCGACAACGTCAGTGATGAAATACACCCTAAAATCACAGTGTTTATCTTCTTCACCATAATTTGCTTTGAAATGTATGGTAATATCAATATCTAAATAATTGAACTTAAAGCAATCATCGAACTCCAGAGAAACAGATGTGGCAAAACCCAAAAATTTCTTATTGAGCCAATTTGGGGTAAGGTTGATAGTTGCCGTAGATCCCTCGCATTGATTGTTGAACCACTTTGGAATTCTATTACCCGGATAGCAAGTGCGAACTGTAGTAAACTCTGTCAGCTGTGACATGAATTAGAGTCATGAATATGTTCATTTAAATTAACGGTCTACTATAACAAAAACAATTGATCACATACCGAATCTGACGAACGTTGATCATTTTCTGCGGTTGAAATGTGACGAACTTGGGATACAAAATTAATGAGTATGTTGTCTTGTGCACTCTGGTCCATATTCCAGCAATTAAAAAACAGAAATCCCACCTCATCTTCAATCCAATTAGGCCTTGCTAGTTCGTTTATAACCTTTGAAGCAGTATCAACTGTCTCTAGTGACGTGCATTCAGTTGCCTCGACATTTTCTATAGAGGACTGTAGCTCTAACATATGTCGAAGGTTCTTGCAACGACTTACGTTGAGGTACTTGAGATTGAAAAGTTGTCTAACGCATGGAGGAATTCTCTCAAAATTGTTTCCTCGTAGATCGATTTTGGTTAACGAGGATAAAGATCCAAGCCAATCAGGAATTTCTGGTATACTGCAGTAACCCAACTCTAGTGAAGTTAAAGAGTGAAAATCAAGTAACATGGAAGGGAAACATCCAAGTTGTAAACCACCAAGGGATAACCGTGAAAGATCACTTAATGCGCAGAGGCTTTTGGGATCAAACTCAAGATTTTCACACCAATTTAAATCGAGATAACGAAGGCCAGTTAGTTTTTCAATTGATGAGGGTAACTCTTGGATCCCTGTTCCATCTAAATAAAGAGACTTTACATGTTCCACAACCTCTGAAATTTCTGGTAAGATTTTCAACCTTGAGCAGTTGTAAAGATTTAGCATTTTAAGAGACTTTAACTTCCAAATGTTGGATGGGAGACTCTCTAGCCTTCGACATGTTAACAAACTCAATGTCTTTATATTCCTTGGAAGCTTTGGAAGACTCTTGAGACGGTCACATACCCGTAGATCCAAATTAACAAGATTTTCAAGAGAACCAAATGATGACGGAAAAGTTTCTATGCCAGACCTTCTTAAAGTTAAGTACTTTATACTAGTAGATAGATTAGGTAGCCGATGTAAATTTTTACAGCCACGAAGATTCATGTTCTCAAGCTTTGGAGCCTGGGACAGGTCTGGAAGTTTACTCAGTTCCTCGCAAAATGAAAGATCGATATCTTTCATGTTTCCAAGATGCTGTAACAAAAAGTAAGTGATGAGATGATTCAAATAACAAAGATTATATCCTATGCACTATGTTTTAATAGAGGGTGGAAGAAAAGATTGAAGAATACCTTAACTCCATTCCAGAGTTCCTTGATCTTACTAGAGCACATGTCAAGTTTGACAAGATTCTGTGGCTCAAAATTTGATGCCATAGATTTCAAAGGATAATTAGGCCAAACTAGATACCGAAGCGAGTGAGGAAGATACCGAAGCCCCTTGGGAATATTTATCGATTTGGAATTTCCATCATAAGATTTATGAATTTTCAAGAATCTTAAATTACACATATCTTCAAAGGCAGTAGATCTCAAGTATAGACCTTCGTGAATCTTGGAAACGTCTAAGAATATTCCTTCGATTAATGCAGTCCCCTAATATTATGAACAAAGTATAAATCTTGAGAACAAAAAATACCAAAAGAAGTAAAATAGTAGAAACCATATGGAAGTGACTTTGTCGACAATGCTTTTCTCGGTAGAAAATAAACATTTTTGTACATAGAAGGAAGTAGTGGAATATTTGACAACTTACCTTATTATTTTTCAAGATATAATAGATATCTTGAGCATTGCATAACCGACTACGCTGTCCAACCTCTCTTGGGTCTCCTCGAACAATTTCCCAGGCCATCTGTCTTACCAAGTCATGCATGGAAAGCTTATAGTCTTTGATACTTAGGAGAGACTTTTCAATGAGGATGTTAATACCTATGTGAGACTCAATCCCTAGTATTCCCTCTGCAAGATCTCTATCCTCTCCTATAAGGAAACACGCAATGTCAAGGAACATAGCCTTTTTCCTATCATCTAGTGCATCATAACTTATTTTCAACACCTGGTGAATTTCTTTATCAGGAGCTTTTTCCAGCTCTATCAATGCACTCTCCCATTCCCTTATGGTCCTATAACGAAGGTGAGAACCCAAAACATTAAGAGCTAATGGATTTCCTTGAGCATAGTTTACCACTCTTTTTGACAGCTCTATGAAATTCGACACAGGTGAGTCACCTCCAAAAGCTTTCCAATAAAAGAGTCTACGTGCTTCCTCCAAATCTAATGCTTCAACTTCGTATATCTCATGCGCTCTTGTCATAAGCAATTTTCTATCTCTACTAGTTAAAATGATTCTACTTCCAATACCAAACCGACGGGAAGCACCAATTGGAACATAATCTCCTAGTAAATATTCTAATTGTTTCCGCTCATTGACATTATCAAGAACAACAAGCACCTTCTTCCGGCGGAGCCTATTATTTGCAAAGGAGCTATGCATATGATCTAGATTTTTATCTTTCAGTAATTCAGAATACAATTTTTTCTTCAAATGGCGTAGTTCATTTTCACTTAACTCTTCTCCGAGACTCGAAAAATGGCAACCTTCAAATTGAGAAAAGAATCTATCGTACACGATTTCAACAAGTGTTGTCTTTCCTACACCACCCATTCCCCAAATGCCTATGATACGAACATCTGGGTAACCCACATGTAACAATGATTTCATTTTCTCAAAACGTCTATCGATTCCAAATAAACCCATAAAATCACCACTTGTCATTTCTGGGATACTATACAATCTCTCCAGTACTACTTTGACAATCTTCTCCACTAATGTTGACTCCAACACCGACCTAGCACAAATATGAATGTATATAGTAGTTAGTTAGAGAAAATCATAGCAAATTTAAAAAGGAAAGAGGAACAATAGTGCATTGACATTCCCTTACTTTTGCCGAAATTAGGACAACACTTCTTGAAATCCAAAAGGAACAATATTACATTGTTTTTATTACATTGACATTCCGGCTATTTTTTAGATGTCAATTGATATTTTAAAAGGGTAAAAAACGTTCTTTTAATAATTTTAAACTCCAATTTTAATTATATATATAAATCTAGTAGATTCGGTATAAACATATAAATATAAAATTTTATTTGATATTAATAAAAATGTACAATTTTTTTTTTTCATTAAAAGGCTAAATGTGGTGTTTTTTTTTTTCTCTCTTTTTTTTTTCTTTTTTTTATAAACTATGTCTCATAATTAATAAGTAAACCCAGCAGCATTATATAAACAGGAGGATGCATTTTTATTTTTAGGGATCTTAATTAATAATCACTCATGATTATGGAGCTAAATTTAATTTTATACTGTTTTCTATAAAAATACAAAAGCAGAGAAGATATTAAGGTGTTTTTCAAGTAATCATGACATAATCATATTTTATACGCTAAATATTTAAGAAGAAATCAAAATTAAACTCACATACTGATCATTTCGTGCCTTTCAAAGGAAAAAAAAAAAAAAGAAAGGAAAACTTACTCATTTCGGGAATCAAAGCCAGATAAATTGGCTGCGGCTGCCAAGGCATTCCTCCATTCCTGCACTTTGTTAATTTTATCATCCTTGTAACGCTCCTCATGTTTGACAAAAGCGTCAGCGTAGCTCCCCTTCTGATGCCGTACATCTGATGGATCTATGTCATAAAAGACAGGTAAAACAATATGCTCTTTCCTTTCCTTGCATCCCATGATGTGTACTAGTTCAACCAAACACCACCTTGAAGAAGCGTAATTTTCGGAGAAGATGACTATTGAAAGTTTCGAATCCTCAATCGTTCTCAGGAGTGTAGATGAAATTTCTTCTCCTCTCTCGAGATTCTCTGCATCTATGAAGGCTTCAATACTCTTCCCGCGTAAGGCGGCATAAAGATGACTAGTAAAACTCTTGCGAGTATCCTCACCTCTAAAACTAAGAAACACATCGTACTTATATGAACTGGAGACAACAGAAGAAGAGGAAGAAGAAGAAGAAGAAGAAGCAATAGCCATCTTTGTAATCCAATATACAAATCGAAACCAGCAAACGCTAGATCTCTTCGCTATTTGTATATATATCGGAACGAATTAAGTTCTTTTATGTAAGATTCACAATATAACGCTAAGTAGAATTATTAATTATACACGATCGACCTGTAAACTAAGCCAAAAAGACTTCCCTAGTACATTAGTACCATAAGAAAATTTAGTGGAAGGAAAGAAAAAGAAGATGAGCTGTTGAAGAATCACGAGGAAAGTTATTAATATTCCATCAATCGTGTTTGTGGGGGTAGATCAACACTCATGTGCTGGGGTGAACTATTGTTTTTGAAGAGTGACATGACTCCTATTGGACACCTTTTTATTATTTAATTAGATAGTGCATAAGATTACACACTTCTTTCTCTTATTGACTTTAGAAAAACTTCATTGATCTATTATTTATACAATGTTACATAGCATTTCGTCAACCGAAGTGTTCAAATCATTACGCAGGGAGGTGGGAGATTTACATATAATTTTTTTTTTTGTAAGATTCATAATTAAATTTTAAACATAACTATAATCTTTTATACTAAAAAATTCAGTGAATTAGGAAATCACTACACTATCCTTTATGTTAGCCCAAAAAAAAAAAAANCAATTTTCATCATTTTACAATTAGCTTGTAATTTTAAAATGGCAGTACTTATTTAAATAAAAATTACCACATGTGAATAATGAGGTCCCCCCCTCCCCCACCCCATTAAGTCATTGTAAAAAAATAAAATAAAATAAAGAATAAACTATCCTTAATTATTCAAGTTATTATCTAAGTTGAGTTTGACATTATTAATGTTTGAAGTCTCTAGATTCAAGCAAAAATGGCAAAGTGATTGTGGGGCCCATTTCCGGATCGTATGCTACGTAGACGGTTAAGTGGCGGAACAGGTAGCGGGAGACAAACCGCTTGATACGTGTCCAGGAGGATCGTTTAAAAGTCACATGAGCCACACGTGACACAATGTGGGCCCACTGGCTGTCATGGGCTAGGGCTGAATCCATCCCAGATCCCAGACGGGTTCGGCCTAACCTAGATTTCACCTCGACAGCTGGGGGTCAGAAGCCTCAAGGGTCTTCTGCCAGAGGACCGACCCTTGAGGGTAGCACTCAGCTTCAAACCCAGACAAAGCATTTAATGCGGCCCTGGGTAGGTGTGCACGTTGGGCAAACTGTCCTGACAGAATGGTGGGTTGTCAAAGTCTCGCTCCTGCCAGACTCGTACCGGAAGGGATGGCGGAAAGCAAATCACGTCAATTTAGAAGAGATTACGATAACTGTGACCCGTGATTTTCGGAACAAGTCATGATGAAATAAGGTACTTGATCCTGGGATTAGGGACCGCCAGGTTCCTAACTTTTGGAATATAAATGCTATACACCTCTCTGGTAAGACACCCAGGATATATACAAAAAAAAGAAGAACAGAGTCCTTGCTATTTTAATTCCAAGAGCAAATATTTAACTTAAGCATCGGAGAGTCTTTGCAGGTGGCCGCTGCCGTCTCTCTAGTACAGCTTGAGGTCAAGAGCAATCTAGGATAGTGAAGACACGTGGACAATTGGTAAGAACAGCACAAACAGTTTGACGCCGTCTGTGGGAAAGAGAGCACGAGATGAGAAGTAAAAGTTTTACGATGACGCTCTCCCCAAATAATAAGCCATACGACACTGGATGGCACCCTCAAGAATGACAACAAGGAGTGCGCAGCTTGAGGTAGAAGAGAGATCTCAAGAGGTGCGGCCCAGCATGGAACAAAAGCTAGACCAGATGCTCACCGCTCTGGCAGAAGCAAATAAGAAGGCAGAAATGGCTCAAGAAGCTGTCCTAGGCCTGAGGAACGAGGTCGCAGAGGTCTGCAGAGACAACATTCACCTCGAGAGACTATTGGCGAACGAAGCGAGAAGCGAAGGTAGGGATGACTTCGACGAAGAGGTCTAGCAGAAAGTCAAAGAGCAGCACACCCCAGCGAGGGGGGAAGTCCCTGCACCGTCCAAATAGATGGTACGAGGAGAACAGCAAAGCCAGGCAAGGCTCCCCCGAGCGGAGGCGGTGACCGACAGGCAACACCAGAGGATCCCGGAAGGCACACTTCCTGACTGGAAGCGGGAGATGATATCGGAACTAAGTAGGAGATTCGGGGCTTACCATAGCCAGACCCCTGCTGATTTGGCAGAGCAGGCCATGCGTGGGATCAATCGGACGGTTTTTGCCGATTGGATTCAGCTGGAGCCCAAGCCGAAGGACTTCACGACCCCGATAGTCAGGCCATTTAAGGGAAAGACTGATCCCTTCGACCACATATATCAGTTCCAGTAGAAGATGGCCTTAGAGACCAGAAACGAGGCCACGATCTGCAAAGTTTTTTCCACTACCCGGACGGTCTTTGAATATTTTTACAAACTTTTCCTGAAGCAGTATGCAAATGCCAGGAGGCAGCAGAAGACCATGCGAGACCTGGACCAACTGGAGCAATCCGCGAACGAATCCCCGAGGGAGCATTTGTCTCGTTTCCTGGATATGATGTCCATAATGCATAATGCCGACTCGACCCAGGCCGCGAGCTCCTTCGTCAGAGGCCTGCAGCCGGGCTCAATGCTGTCAGACCATCTGCTCTTGAACTTGCCGTACGACATGTCTGATGTCCTAGCAAAGTCGGAGGGTGTCTTCAGGGTGCTGGAAAGCCATCAGAGAGCACCCAAGGCTTCCACGGTGATAGCGACAGTGCCACCGCAGACCCCGACCACACAGGGAATAAAGAGGCTCGCGCAATCCCAGGAGCCAATTCCGAAGCAAACAGCCCTGAGCCAGGCAAGTCAGGAGGGGACCAAAAGGAGGAGGACCTTTAAAGACCCTCTCCCTAAGTTCGAACTCAAAATGACCATCGACATAATCTTCCTCCAAAACAAAGGTAAGGGCATCTTTAAAGACCCCTCCCCCCCAAGTTTGGTGTTTCTGACCATATGAAGAATAGGAACAAGTACTGCTAGTTTCACAGGGACCACGGGCAAGTCAACATCCACTGCCGTATTCTTTACACCCAGGTTATGATAGCGATCCAAGCTAGCAAGCTAAAATAGTACGTGAAGGCGAACGAAAGTCAATCCAAGGGGGATGCTACTGGGCTAGATAAAGGGAAACAGACCCAGGCCTCAAGGTCAGGAGAACATCCCCTAAGGATAGTACCGGTGATCATAGGTAGACTAGAGCTGACCTAGAGCCATGAAGAAAGAGTTAAGCACCAAAAAATAATCGAGGAGAGGGTGAAGCGTTTGAGGGGCCTGGGGCATTCCGTGAATCACCTGACGATGGAGGAGAACTATGTCTCAACGGCCCCCATCATCTTCACCCAGCAGGATTTGACCACAGTACGCCTGCCTCACGATGACCCTTTAGTGATCAAGCTGCAGATCGATTCCTCGATGGTGGGAAGGGTTTTGGTCGATGGCGAGAGTAGCGTCGACGTCTTGTTCCTCAGCACCTTTGAGAATATGGGTCTGAACCGGAACGCGCTTAGGCCGACCTATCAACTGCTGTTCGCCTTCAACAACAGTAAAGTCAGCCCACTGGGCATCATAACGTTGAAGGTTTCTGCCGTTAAGATGTGTTTGGACGTGGACTTCATCGTCATCGATTGCCAATCCTCATTCAACGCCATCATGGGGAGAGGGTGGATTAACGCCATGTATGGGGTCGCGTCCACCCTCCACCAGGTCCTGAGGTGCCAATCGAAGGTGACCATAATATACGCTAAAGGTGACCATGCCTCTGCGAAGAAATGCTTTTCGACTGCCTTGAAAAGCGCCGAGGAAAACGCGAGTATCTCGATGGGGAATAGATAACAATCAAAGGACCACCTGCCAGCATATACGAAGCAGATTGAAGAGGAGTCTGACAGGTCAGAAACCATGACTGAGGAACTGGTAGCGGTCCCTGTGGAAGAATTAGAGCTGGAGAGAATAGTCTTGGTTGGTGCCCTGTTGTCCGAAAGGGAGAGGAACGAGTTGGTGGAATTCCTGAGACTGAACAAGGACATCTTTGCGTGGTCCCATAATGATAAACCCGGGATAGACCCCACGCAAACCTGCCATCGTTTGAGCATAGACCCTAATTTCTCTCTAATAAGGTAGAAGCCTCGAAGATTTGCGCTGGAGAAAAACAGAGCCATTAACAAGGAGGTTCAGAAACTGTTGGAAAACGATCTAATCATGGAATGCGGATACCCATGCCGGGTCTCCAGCCCAGTGGTAGTAAAAAAGAAAAGTGGGGACGACCGGACTTGCATAGATTTCACCAACTTGAACAAAGCGTGCCCGAAGGACAGTTTTTCCCTGCCAAAAATCGATCAGATGGTCGATGCTACGGTAGGATTCGACAGTATGAGCTTTCTGGATGCTTACTTCAGGTACAACCAGATCCCTCTGTATGAGAAAGAACAGATCCACACGGCGTTCATTACAGAGCAAGGATTATATTGCTATAAGCGCATGCCGTTTGGCCTGAAGAATGTAGGGGTAACTTACTAGAGGCTGATGAACAAAATATTCGCCGAATTACTGGGAAGAACAATGGAGGTCTACATCGATGATATGGTCGTAAAGAGCAGAGGAGCTTCAGACCACCTGAGGCACCTAGACGGGTGCTTCCAGATTTTGAGACACTACCAGATGCATTTGCACCCCAAGAAATACGCTTTCGGGGTATCCTCCGGCCAATTCTTGGGGCACATCATGAGTAGGAGGGCCATTGAGGCTAACCCGACCCAATTATCCTCGATCGCAAAAGTACAAAGACCCTCAACTGTTATGGAGGTTCAGCCCCTGACTGGGAAGATAGCCGCACTCAGTCAGTTCGTCTCCAAAATGTCTGACCGATGTAAGCCTTTCTTCTAATGCATAAAGAAAAGCTCTTTAGTTTTCTGGGGAAAGGAGCAGGACAAGGCACTGACGGAGCTCAAACAGTATTTAAGTCATCCGCCTATCCTGGCTTTCCCGGCAGAGGAACAGCGTCTGTATGCCTATTTGGCGGTGTCCGAGGTGGCCATCAGTGCCGTGCTGTTCCTCGAAGATGACAGCAGAAAGAAGCCGGTATTCTATACAAACCGTATACTCTTAGACGCAGAGACACGGTACAGTACAACAGAAAAGCTAGTCATCGCTCTGGTCAATGCAAAGAAGAGATTAAGGCAGTACTTCAAGGCACACTCAGTCATAGTATACACAGACTTTTCCATCCGGCAGATTTTGGCCAAACCAGACCTATCAGGGTGACTAACCAAATAGGCCATCGAGTTGGAATATACGACATCAAATACCAGCCTCGAATAGCCAAAACAGGGCAAGTCATGGCAGATTTCCTGGTGGAGATCCAGTCCTTCGGCGAACCGCAAGGCCTGCCACTGACGTCTCTGGCTCAAAGTAGTTCAACCTGGACCCTTTGGACCGACGGGTCTACGGATACCTTGGGGTCTAGCATTGGGATAGTCCTACAGACACCAGCGGGTCTCAAGATAGAGAAAGCCTTGAGACTCGATTTCTAGGCAACAAACAATGAGGCAGAGTATAAAGCGCTGTTGCGAGGCCTGGAGCTAGCCCTGCACTTCGGCATGGAAAACATCACAGTAAAAACTGACTCGCAGCTGATCGTGGGTCAGATCAGCCGAGATTTCAAAGTGAAGGAGCCGAGGCTGCACCGGTACTTCTCTAGGGTAATGGGGGTGAAAACCCACTTTAGCAAATTGAGCAGGTACCTAGAGAGACGAACCAGAAGGCCGACGAGCTAGCTAAAAGCGCGTCGATAGGGGGAAAGACTGAACGTACTGAGGTTCTGCTAGAGGACAAGTATGCGAAAGACCCCCGAGAGAATCCCGCGTACCACGTGTTCACGACCAATTCCGAGGATGAGTGCTGGATGAAGCCCATGGCCCAGTACCTGGAGGCGGGGGAGCTACTAACAGACCCCCAGAAAGCAAGGTCGATCAGACTTAAGGCCGCCTAATATTCGGTGGTGAGGGGCCAACTATACAGAAGATCGAACAATGGGACCAATGCTGAGGTGCGTAAGCCCCATAGAAGCACGGAAGCTGATGAAGGAAATTAAAGAAGGAGTATGTGGCAACCACACTAGCGGGTGGAGCCTCGCCTACAAAGCCCTGACGACAGGATACTTCTGGCCCTACATGATGACCGAGGCAATCCAGTTCGTCAAGAAATGCGATAAGTGCCAGAGGTTCGCCCTACTGAAACACCAGCCCCCAAAAGAGCTCCATCCAAACATAACTCCTTGGCCTTTCGCTAAGTAGGATTTGGATATTGTCGGGGAGCTCTCTAGAAGCCCCGAAGGAAGGAGATACATCCTGCTAGCCACTAATTATTTCACTAAGTAGATGGAAGCTGAAGCCTACACTACCGTCAAGAAGGCAGACATGATTAACTTTATCTGGAAAAACATAATCTACTGGTACGGAATCCCGAAAGAGATACATGCCGATCATAGACGCAGTTCCAGAATTCTAAGCTCAAGGAGCTGTGTGACTTGTACGACATAAAGCTCAGCTTCTCATCTATAAATTACCCCCAAGGGAACGGCCAAGCAGAGGCAACGAATAAGGCCATCTTCGGCAAAATTAAGAAAAACTTGCAGGAGGCTAAAGGGAAGGGGTTAGAAGAGCTGCCAGCCATAGTGTTGGCCCACCGAACCACGGAGCGGAGGTCAACGGGGAGAACACCCTTTGCCATGGTCAGTGGGTTAGAAGCTGTGATCCCGACTGAAATTGGCCTCCCGACCCTTCGTTTCGAAGTGGTAAAGGACGCCTCATTGAACGAGAAATAGTTAAGCCACAACACAGACCTCCTTGAAGAAATAAGAGATGTGGCTCTGATCCATCTGGCCTCTTACCACTAGCGGGCCAGGTCTTACTACACAAAGAAAGTCAACGCTCACTAGCTTGACACTGGAGATTGGGTCTTGAAGGTCAGAACAGGAAATTCCTCGAAGCTGGACTCTAACTGGGTCGGACCCTACGAGGTGATTAAGGCACTCGACAATGGCGCATACATTCTAAAAGAACTCAAGACTGAGAGGAACTTACCTAACACATGGAATGCCCAGCACTTGAAGAAATATTATGTGTAAGCCATGTGTAAATACTTTTATTATTGAATGAAAAGCCCAATTTCGAAACAAATCGAGATATCTGCTATACAGATTTACTAACTGATTTGTTAGTTACAAGGGTCTGATTTCTGCGCGTCAGGCTCCTTAAGCGAACTGTGCAATAAAAGCTTGCCAATAACCCTTACTAAAGATCATACTATGGGTGACACATTGTGCAATAAAATGATTTCCAATGACCCGAGAAAACGTACAAAGGGGAATGAGCTGTGCAATAAAATGCTTGCTAGCAGCTACATTAAAAACCGTACTATGGGTATCACGTCGTGCAATAAAATGCTTGCTGACGTCCCAAGAACACGTACGAGAGGGGACGAGCTAGGCAATAAATGCATGCCAGCCGCCCGACCATCTATATGATAGGGAAGAGCTAAGCGATAAAATTCTCGCCAGTAAGTGCCCTACAAAACGGGAAGGGCCGCGTGACAAACACTCCCACCGGTACAAGCCCTCTAAGCAATCGGTCGAAAAATGGAAAGAGATTGGTCTATGACATAGCTAGGGTCTACCCGTTGGAAGTAGACCCTCTGGGGTCTACCCATTAGAAGCAGATCCAGATAAATTACATGAAACACCATAAAAAAAGGGGGGGGAAAGCGTAACCTTCTGAACACAAAGACAGAAATCAAAACCACTTTTGTTTATTGATACTTAAATTACATAGTACATGGTTGATAGGGGCCCAGACCCTAATATCCTTATTTATCGGAGTAAGGTCTTGGACAAATTCGCAGGGACACATCGGAGGAATAATGCCTTGTTTGCTCTCGGTAGGAGCCAAGCCCTGGCCTTTTCCTCTGCAGCGATGGGTTCAAGCAGGAATCAACCAACCCCTGGAGCTAGTTCCTGGCGCGATTCCATTTCGGGCCGGAGAAGTCCAACCATACACGCGGATCAAATTCTGCTAAGAAAAGTCATAACAGTAATTATACATTCTCAGTATTGGACGAGCCGGAGCTCACGTCCCGATTTCTGGAGTTAATCTTGTCAATTATAGTGCGGAGAGGATTCACTAATAACTCCAAGTCATACACGATTGGGCCAGACCTAGAGGTCAGTCGAACCACTGATAAGGGAATGACATCATATATGATATCCGACCTTGACCACAAGTGCAGGCGACAAAAGAAAAACAGAATAAACATAAGAAATGTATGTCAGTTTTATTATTTAAATAAATGCTTACAATAGAGGTCAACTTTACACTATACAGTTGGTATTTTGCAAATATACAAAAGAGCAAGGGTCCCTAATTACCTATAAAGGGGGGAGGGATACCAGCTTCGACACTCGGTTCAGTTTTTGCAGGGGGCAGCATATCAGGCTCGGATTCGTCGCTGGACAGGACGACCGCACTCGGCTCTCTGCCAGTTGAAGTGCTAGGATCAGCCTGACCCTCAGAAATGTTTGCGGTTAGCTTAGGCAGACTGGAAACGGGTATCAGCTCTCTGCCAACCGAGGCAGATATAGAGGACCCGCCATTTTCTTCGTCGAGCATCTTTAATACATTAACAGGGTACACGATATTAATTTCATCTCCCAATTGTTGCATGTAGTACCCAATAGAGTAATAGTCATTCTCGACATCCTTCTGCTCATCGAACTGGTCTGGCGTCACCAATTCTGCGTGGCCCTCGAATTCCCTGTTCTCCATCCAGACATATAGCTCTTCATAGAAAGGGCATTCACCTGCCTCTGGTACCTTATCTTTAGCTTCTCTGCATCTGCCAGTCTATCCTTCAGCGCCGCCAGCCACAGTTCCGCCTGCCGCTGCAACAGGTTAATCTAAAGAGCATTAATATTGGTGAGGTCTGTGCTGCGCTCGTGGGTCAGCTCCACATGAGCTCCCATTAGTTTATAGTGATCCAAATAGAGATGGCGGATTACCTCATACGACCGGTCAAGTCTACACAGGGAATGGGCCTCCAACTTGGCTTTCGCCTCGGCTTTCCTTGCTTCCTTAGCCTTATCAACGGCTCTATCACGGGCAATGAAAGCGAGCCCTATCTCGGCCCCTGACTCTGCAGTTCTTGCTCCTTGACCATAAGCTCAGCTTGGGCCAGCCTGGCAAGCTCGGCCTCCGAACACAGACCCGAAACCTCAGCCTCGAGGGACTGAACCTTCTCCTCCACCTCGGCCAACCTGGCGACCAGCTCTTCATGCTTGGCCCTCTCGACGCTCAAGGCATGAGCCACCGCAGTGCCGACCCTAGCCTCCTCCAGGCTCTGATACAACTCGAAGTACGCCCTCAGCGTAGTGAGGGAGGCCTCAGTTTGCTTCGCCACTGCAGTATTGGCATTCAGCAGCCCAGTCAGCCCTTCGATGTGAGATGAGTAAAAGGATGGACGACGGCTAGCTACAAAGTAAAAAGAAGAGAGTCAAAACCCGTGTAGTAAGCCTGAATGGGGGTCAGCAGGGATATCGAAAGCATGTAAATGTCGGTTAGACAGGCCAGACCTATGCAATACTGCGTTCAGCAGCGAAATCTACATTCTCTAGAAAGAGCGCCTCTAGCTTGAAGTTAGTGGCTGGACCCTTCCCTTGGGCGTCATTCGCATCCGACGGACGTGACTCCCCCCTCCCCCCTCCCCCCAACTGTGAGGATACTTTCTCCCTCCACCAAACACACTCCAGTAGTACCTTTCGACACTTTTGGAGTAGAGGATGGGGTGGTAGAAGACGGGGCATCTAGAGATGAAACAGGCGGTGTGCCTTCGGCGACAACCATAGGTGGCACGTCCTTGGCAGCAGCAACTTCCACGACCACCGCCGCTTTAGCAGCTTCGGCGACCGCCTCCGAGGGAGACCCGCCTGGTTATAATTTTTCAGTTTTGTCTTAACCAGTACGCTCGGACGAACCACTTCGCTTGGACATCTCCTCCTCCTCATGACGGTTAGGGTGGCCCCATCATCGTCACTATCTGAAGAAGGTGCGGTTTTACCTCTCCTCGCCGTCGGAACTTTCTCCCCCTCTGATGGGTCCGCGTCACGACTCTACTTCAGAAGGACTAGAGGAGGGGAGGACAGACAGGAATTGAGTCTAGGAGCCCCTCCACTGAGTTCGGCAATGTGATGCCCAAGAATCTCACATGCACAATAAGCCAATAATAAATGCATTCTTATTGCATATTAGGCATATAGAGCAATTGGTATCAATTTTATGGTAATTTTCTCATTTCTTATGTGCTTTTAGATCTATATTGGTAAACTAATATTGTCAGAAATGTCCCTTTACAGTGTAAAGTCTCGGTAATCTCGATACAAAAGCATGGTGTGCAAAAAGAATATTAAATATGCTAGAGAATTGTATTTTGTTCACATGCATTTTAAGACTAGAATAAGTGAATTCATGCTAATAATAATAATTAATTGTGCCAAACTAGTTCAATTTCATTAAGTTGCAAAAATGTCATTATTTGTGTGGTCATTTTTCTCATTGTTCTGAATGTGTATGTGAAAAGTAAGGGTTCAATTTTACATATATTTTCGTAAATTTATTAATTTTGTGGCAAATTTCTATACGTGAGAGCATGACATTAAATGTGAAAATTCTCCATTTTTTTTTCTTTTTACTTGTAAACCGTATTATCAAGATTATGGTTTGATAGATATGTTATTTTATTAATGATTAGCTGTAAGACATAATAGATAAGGATTAAAAAAAAAAAGAGGTAAAATAAAAAATAAAATAAATAAGACAAAATAGCTGGACCGACTTAGTTAGTCGGTAAGTTTTAAAAGTAACACTTTTAAGTCATCTATTATCTTCTCTTTTACAATCACGAGCATATTTCTTTCCTCTTCTCTGTATATTCTCCAAACTTCTGTTTCCTTAGTTGTGTACAAAGATTGTCATATACATATATTTCAATCAAAAAAAAAAAAAAAAAGAAGAAGAAGAAAGGGTGATAGTCGTAGAAGCTAAGTTGGTCCTTTGTTATTCATCTCCACTAAGGTATTTTTTTTTAGTAATTTATTCTCAAAAACCTTATTGTTAAAATATTCAGAAGCTTATTGTTTTAGTCCTTTATTTTAATTTTAAGTCATGATATAAATATATGAGCTGATTTGATTTAAGTGCCAAGACTTGAGAACGTGTGGTATTTGTTTTATTATGTCATTCTTGCTACAAGTTATTAAGCATGTTAGGAATTTGTTTGTTTATATTTATTAATGAAATTTTTGCTTTAATTGTTTAATCTATTAGCTGTTTTAATTCCTGGAAGATGGATCTAATCAATATAACTATTAATAAAGTAAGCTTGACTTAGATTAAACTATATTACCACTATTTTTAATGCTCTTAAACTGTTGAAGTTCTATTAATTTAATTCTTTGTCGTGGCATTTCCAATGATATTGATTATATGAGAATTGAGATATTAGAGTGTTAGAATATCCTTTTGGTATCGTTGCTGAAAAAATTCCAAATTTATTTAATGAGGGGTCATTCTTTATTTCACTAGCACGAACTAGGCAGGGGTATATCTCTCTAATCAATTTCAAATTTGGTAAATTTGGATACTTATCTAGTTTTCTTCGTTCTAATCTCGAGAATGTTGTATAATTAAGGGACATACTATCTAAATGAATAAATAAATTAAGGACCTTAGTTCTCTGATTTGTGTCAAACTGAATCAAGTAAGAATACCTCATTATTCAATTACGTTTTCTATTCTCTTGATCAAAATTGTATTCTAGTAATAAAAGATAAGCCCAGTTTAATAGACTTCAATTCTTGATTCTGTGAGATGATGTCTCAATTACGAACGTCAATTACCATATCAGGTTCTAAGCACACCAGCTATCGAGGATACTGACCCTTTTCACTATCTTTTCTATTGGACACAAGGTAAGTACAGACTTATTTTAACTGCATCACAAGAACAGTAGTAGATACAATATGTTTTCCTACATGCTTATATGTATTATTTCAATTGTATGTTATTTATATAGCTATTATTTTGGCTCATGAAAGACATAAGCATGACATGAATATTTAAGCATGATTTTCAAAGAAGTGAAGTTTTCTATATACTGGATTTGAAGTAGTACCATTGTACTGATTTTACGAGATATGTTTTTAAGTACAGTGTTTAGTCTGTCTGCGTTGGGTAAGTATGGTTTGCACAGGCATCCTTCCCGCATAGGTGGGCACGGCTTACCGACTGCCGGGACTGAGCATTGTACTATGAGATTAGGTGCATTACTTAGTCGGTCTGCGTTGGGTAGGTATGGTTCACATTGGCCATGTGTTTCCTTCCCGCATAGGTGGGCACGGCCTACCGACTGCCGCGATTTTGTAAAGTACTCAAGGGCCCTATAAAGAAATGTTTTCTAAGAAAGTGCATAAAAATGAAAAATTTAAGAAGGAAAGAGCACAATGGGAATTTCAATGAAGTTTATGCATGAGACACATTCATGAGCATGCATGGTCTTTACTTACTGAGCATTAGCTCATGTAGTTCCTATGATGCAGGTGAGGAGGTTTTTGATGAGTAGAGCTGCTGGTTGGCTAACACGCTTTCTTGTCGCCATGATCATACAAATGTAGATGAGCTTGACTTGTGGGCGATGTTTTCTTTGTATTTTGATATTTTGGTGTGTTGTAAATATAACTGTTGATGGCAAGATAAACTGACAAGGTGTTTTTGGTTGTACATTTGTAAAGAAACTTTCAGGAAGTAATGCCACGCAGTTTCTTATGTTTTAAAAACTTGAAAGGTTTAAATTTGACCCATTTTTTTGCAAAAACTAAAGTTATGGTTTAAGAAAGAGTAACACTCCCTAGTTTGGCCTCCGTAGTGATACGGTTAAGCTAGGGGGCGTTGCAGGCAATTTCCCCACGGGAGCGAGTAGAACCAGACCCCGTACTCGCCTTCGATCCGGAGCTCCCTCAGCAGGCTTGAAGACCCCATTTTGCCGTACACTATCTTTATAGCCGGTGTTTCCTGGGCCACAAGCCCACCTGCCTCGAGAGAAGGTGCCACGGGTGCATCGTCCGTAGATATAAATAGACCTTCCAGCTCGTCGTCTGAGTCTAATCTTAGGATGACAATATCCTGCCCCACGACCTCATCCTCGGAGGACACCACCAAACGCCGACCAACGGGAACCTTGGGTCGGGCTCGGTGGGCAACAGTACTTCCTTTGGCTGGGGAGGAGTCTGCCGAAGGGCCAGCATCCGAATCTGCAAAGGCAAGCGGAATGATTAAAAGGCAGCCCTAAACTAATTAACAGAGTTTCAGAGTGTGAGAACGAACTTAACTCTAATGCTTCAGCTTCTGCGCTTTAGAGCCTGGCGCACTCCCTGGTCATGAACCCCACCGCCTCCTCGAGCTCACGGCTGGTCGGCGCCACCAGGTTATTGGGCCCTACCATTTGGTTCGAAGCCATAACCTGACGACCCACCAATGTGACGCGATTTTGCTCATCCCGGCAGAACCGGTTCAAAGCTAAAGCATTGAGCCAGCTCCGGAGATGCTTTGTAATGACCCAAGTGTCCAATGGGAAAGGGAGATGTGAGACCACTCTCGGGATCATGTTCATCACCTGGGGGTTCAAAACGGCCTGGATATGGCGGCAGTCTCTGGTAGACCCAAAAACGACGACTCCTTCCAGCTCCCGGAGCCGCCCCGCCGATAGTCGCGACTCGAACCTGCTCTCCTCCGTCGAGGCTGTTCAGGGTCAGACATCATAAGCAAAATCAAACAAAACACACACAGACCCTGAAAGAAAGACTCGACTCAATACTTACTCTGCGAAAAAAGCAGGGGAATTTGGAAGTGCTCCCCATTTACCTAGGGGGAGCACCACGCCCTTCCGACCACGTACAGCCTGGAGTAAGAGTCCCACTGCTTGTCCGACCTTGGCAACTCCCAAAAGACGTGGCACCCCGGAAGCGGCTGGAGGTAGAAAGTGGGGTAAGAACTCCTCTTGGGAATGCGGGTAAGCTTGTAAGCATAAAAGACCATTTCTAGATTGATATGCACGTTGATTAGCACCAATAGGGCAGAGAGCCCATCAGGATCATGACTCTATTGGCATTCAGCTGCATCGGGTGAATCCCCATTAGGCAGAAGAATTGGTAAACGAGGGGAGGAAGAGGAAACCATAGTCACTCAAGGTGTTTCCTCCCCAAGACAATGGAGCCCTCGGGAGTGGAAGTGCGGAGGTAACAGTCAGCCAGACCCTCAACCTTTTGTAGGTTGACCCTACCAGGGAAGCAGAGTTGCCTCCTCAGTGAGCCCAACTCAGAATCTGTGACAGGGTGGAGCTTCTGACTCTGGACTAGAGCCATTTTCGTAAGTGCGATTGAAGAGATTAAAAGCTTCGAAGGAGGAAAGGACTCGAAAACCCTAAGATTTGGGAACGCTAGAAACTTTGAGAGAAAGAGAGCAAGAATGAAAATTTTAGTAAAGTGGGAAATGAGCACAAGGGCGGGTTTTTATAGGGGGGAACTGAAGAGTTTTCCTATAGGGAAACAGTACGAGGGAATCGAAGGTACTAAAAATTTCAAAATTTGAAAAGTCATGGCACGGGTTAGCATGAGCCAGTATCGGTAACTGGCAAGTAATGATGATTGTGAGCCACGTTTACCCCTCGCATTGGTGGGCCGAGAGTGTGATTTCCCCATTCGATGGCTGCAAACCCATCAAATAGGGAAATGAGGGCAATTGTGGGGCCCATTTCCGGATCGTATGCTACGTGGACGGTTAAGTGGCAGAACAGGTGGTGGGAGACAAACCACTTGACATGTGTCCAGGAGGATCATTCAAAAATCGCATGAGCCACACGTGATACAATGTTGGCCTATTGGCTGTCGTGGGCTGGGGCCGAATCCATCCCAGATCCCAGACGGGTTCGGCCTAACCCAGATCTCGCCTCGACAGCTGGGGGTTAGAAGCCTCAAGGATCTTTCCCCAGAGGACCCTTAAGGGTAGCGCTCGGCTTCAGACCCAGACAGAGCATTTAATGCGGCCCTGGGTAGATGTGCACGTTGGACAAACCATCCTGACAGAACGACAGGTTGTCAAAGTCTCACCCCTGCCAAGCTCGTACCAGAAGGGATGGCGGAAAGCAAATCACGTCAATTCAGGAAAGAATACGGTAACTGTGACCCATGATTTTCGGAACAAGTCATGATGAAAGAAGGTACTTGATCTTGAGATTAGGGACCGCCAGGTTCCTAACTCCTAGAATATAAATACTATACACCTCTCCGGTAAAACACACGGGATATCTACAAAAAAAAAAGAAGAATGGAGTCCTTGCTATTTTAATCCCAAGAGCAAATATTTGAGTTAAGCATCGGAGAGTTTTTGCAGGTGGCCGCCCCTGCCTCTTCGGTCTAGCTTGAGATCAAGAGCAAATGGGGATAGTGAAGACACGTGGACAATTGGTAAGAACAATACCAACAATGATTTTTCCAAGTGTGACCATAAAATGTCGACAAATTAACAAATATCCAAAATATTTCTTGAAGTATCCATAATATACATGTCAAAAATCACGGGCTTAAGCCGCAGCCCACTAAAAAATCACAGACAGATTCTCCAACATGTTATACCGTGGCATTAGTACCATTCTTCGAGAAGCATTATTTCAACATACACAAAAAGAAAATAAATTTATAAATAAATTTAAGGGAAAAGGGAACTGTCTTTGATAGTGAAAGCTCTAACTCAAATGCATTTAAAGGGTAAGGGACAAGTTGTAATTGCGTGGATGATATATATGTGATTTATTTAATTAGTCAATAACGTCCTCTCCTATTGATATTGAAGATATTATTCTATCTGTTAGGTCCAAAAGTTTGGCATTCTAAATGGCAAGGTTTTGAGAACTCAAGTTGCTAAAAAGATAGAGCTGTTGTTACAACAAGTCGGTTGTTGTTGCAACAAATATGAAGTTGTTGCAACAAGTCTGAAATTCTACAACAACGTAAACTTGCATTTTTCTTTATATGGAAACCTTCTAGAATGTGTCCAAACGTGTTTTGTTTTCATATTTGATGATTCTGGTGATTTCGTGTATAGCTGGTTAGGACATTTTCCTATCAATTTCCAATCAATTCCTTTTATATTTACCATATATATCATTGATTATTTCCTCATCCTTTTGTCCTTGATTGATATTTGATTGCATCTTGCTAATCAATGAATTTGGACAGTTTTCTGAAGTGAATTCATAAGGATTTTCGTCCTTATTTATTGTTGGAAATTGCTCATCAATTAATTAAGTTTCCATTATTCAATTGATTTGATTTGATGAGTTGTTGTGATCAGATTTTCTGATCTGTTGCAACAACTCTGGATATTTAAGGAAAAATTGGTTAATTTTCTTAAATCTTGGCTTTTGATTGATATTGATTGAGATATGATTTTCTAGGATAATTATCAATCTTTGGCAGGTTAAATGAAGATTTCTAGCTATCCAAAACGTGTCCAAACTGAATCAAAGGAGCAGTCATGAATCTGGACGTTTTCCTTGTAATTGTTCTAAAAAGTTGTTGCAACAACTTTCAGGCTGATTACAACTTTTATGAAAAGATTTTGATTTTATCATTAACTCTTTCTTTATTTGATTTCAGCCTATTCACACTACAATGGACGACCAAGGGGGCTGAAAATCACCTATAAAAGCTCTACTACTCCAAGCACTTCAGAGAGAAAACTATGCTACAATAGAGCTTTTATTTTGTGCCAAAACTATGAGAAAAAAAGAGCGTTTGTAAAAGAGTTTTGGGAGTTTGTTTTTGTGTGAACCTTGAATGTTCTTAGAGTGATTAGCTCCAGGAAAATTACTGGAGATTGTAAAAGTCCTTCGGGAGAAGGGCTGGGTGTTCTTCGGGAGAAGACAGGTTCTAGTGCATAGGAGGGAGTCCTAGTATGTGGAACTGAAAGCACGCTGTAACAGAGAAGATTAATCCAGCTATTGAAGGGAGTTCAAGAGCTTGGAGTCAAGTAAGACGAGTAGAGCTCGCTGAACATATTGAGTGAAGAGTCAAACACGGTGCATCAAGATATGAGGGAGTCTTTTTTGTTTAAGTCATTGGTGTTTGTACTTTAAAAATTTCTACTAATATGTTTCTTTCTCTGAGCGTGGCCCCATGGAGTAAGTTATTGAAAAAAAGCCGAACCATGTAAAAATCTCTGGTGTCATAAATTTTCTTTTAGTTTCGTTATTATGATTGTTTTGCCTATAGCACACGTTTAATACTTCATTGTTGCAACAACAACAATACGACTAACTGTTGCAACAGCAGCAGAATTCCTCTAACTGTTGCAACAACAATGACAACTAATTTTTATATTTGTTTATTTCAAAAAATAAATCAAAAAAATTGGTATACCTGCAATCTTGGATCTTTCACTATCTATATCAACTTGAAGAATAATAATCAAAGGAATAAGGTTTGATGCATGCATCATAAGGCAGTAATTTTTCTTAGTTCCACCGAAGTTGATTGTAGATTTAGAGCTGAAACAGTCCTTTCTTACAACATGCTTAACATTTATGTATATATGTTCAAAACACACTAACTCTTAGCAGTTAACAATTTTATGAGTAGAACATGTAAGACTGGTTATGCAAAGCAGAACAGGTAAACTTTAATTAAAAATATCAACCATAATAACAAAAATGCATTGAGATATCAAAGACACTAGCTGAAAATGACCATAAATCCCGGATGCCACTTCCGTAAAGAATTAAAGCCAGTAAAGGATGAACGAACATCATATTAGGGGTGGGAACAAAAACAGAGTGCCCCTATTTTGATAAACAGAGTAGGCTTAGAGCCCACCAAGGAAAGCTGCAAAACATTTTAACAATTCAACCAAACAATGAAAAACTAGCGGACATTTATTACATTCTATCAAGGCTCCAAAATAAGAAGAGTCGGGTACATAAGATCGAGAATTCGAGATATCTTGCCATAAATCCTAGAAAATGCATCAGCTAATTCGGTATTCAATTTTCCTTCCTCACTTTCCACTCTGTAACACCGAAGGCAGAAATACCACCACTATAGTATATTTATTAAAAAAAAAAAAAGGAAACAGAGTGCATAAAAACTAGAAAAAGAAGGCAATGTTTTTGAATTGGACAGTTTAAACTTTAATACGCATAAAACAAAGCTAAATAAGGCATTCCTAAGCAAAAACAAAAATGAAATATCGTGGATACTAAAATCAAATCAATTGTGTGTTGTTGCATTCAATGGTCTTGCAAGTGATAAAGTTGACTATAAGACCATCCTTATGGATTTTTCTTCTCATTTCGAAAGAAAAAGATAAATCATTCGTTAGAAAGAGAAGAATCCTCCATACACCAATTAAACAAATGCATGTGCTTTTTGTAGTAGTCACGAAATCTAGAATTTGACAAAGTATATGCTGCTAGTCAAACATGAACTATTTCATTATTAGAATATCAGCTCTAAAATGTCCTCTATGCTATTATTTTGTCTACTCTTGCTAATTGAAAAAAACACTTTATTTAGTCTTGGTATGAAAAGTTGTGAAGCATGCTCAACCATGGTAACCAAACAAGCGAAGCGATTAGTGCTACAGTTGTCTATTCCAACATTTGGTGCATTTTATCAAATGTTTTGGACACCTCCTCTACAGAATCCTATTGCAGATATTTCTAACCAAACCAAACTATATGCAAGAAAATATAACGGTTCTCAAGAATCATCAGTCAAAGAGCAAAAAGATAATTAACCAGGAACTGAAAATAGATATAAGATTGGAATTCTGAAGTACGATGCTAAAAAAAAGAGAAAGTAACAAAGTCAAGATTATTAAGTGGGATTTGTAGACTTAGTCCCTGGACCACCCTTAATTTAAGCACTTAAAATCAATCGTCTGCAAAGATCAACCATTAAAGTAATAAGTCAGTAATGTTTATTATAAATTACCAATACTTATGGACAGAAATGGTAAGCAGCTGCAAATATTGAAATATTTAATTCTCTGCAAATTTGATTCCTCTGCATCAGAATTGATAGGTTCAGTTCCACTTGCTTCAGGCTGGTTAGTCATAACCTCTGGTTCATCGAGTAATTCGGACACAAAGAAACCATTGTCCTCATTGTTTGAATTGTTGGAACAATCATGGTGTTTGGGAATGATTTCTTTGGAGTACGAAACAATGGATGAAGATGCAATAGTACAGTGCTCAGAGAACGGATTTTCACCGAGCCTTTGTAGTTTGATGCTAAAACAACCACGGCACTCATGGATGCTCATTTTTTCAGATTCTGAACCAATGGATAAAGTTAAGTCTTGGCAGATTCCCTCTACATTCGTAGCGTACTGGGATGTTAAGAATTCTTCCCCTGCTTCTTGGCCATATATCATGTGATTCCCACACCTTTTCACTTTGTAATTTTTTTCAGAATCAATATGGATAAGGTAGTCGAATGATGCCTCTACTGCATGATCAAGATTCATGAGGTATAGCAAGATATTAGGATCGTAGTTACGCCACATACACACGTGATCCAAATTAAGAATTGTGATTCTATTCCGACTTTCAAAAATGCCACAGTGAAATGAGACGGTAGAGTCATAGTATTCTTCACCATAATTTCTTTTGAAACATAACTTAGTGGTAATAGTCAACTGGAGCCAAAGTTCAAAAGAATCTTTGAATTCTAGAGCAACACAGATAGCAAAACCCAGAAAATTTTTATCTAGCCAATTTTGGGCAAGCGTAACAGTTGTGGCAGATCCCTCCCATTGATTGCTAAACCACTTCAGAATTTCATGACCTAGATAGCAAGTTAGAGCTGCAGTATATTGTTTCTGTGGCGTGAAAAAGAGTCATAAATATTTCAATTGTAAAATATCTTATAATTTATTATAATAATATATGAAAACTGAAAGCTACGTAGTCACATACCCATGATGAAATACTCATTTGATTATAAACTAGAGATGAGAAATAAATCAGTACGCTTTCTCGTGCACTCTGCACTCTGCTCCATTTCAAAGCAATTATAAAATAGGAAGTCAAGCATGTTAGATTTACATAACGGATTGTTAAACCAAATATAATCCTAGGACAGATTTACATAATGGATTGTTAAACCAAATACAATCCTAGGATCTATCATGCCAAATTGTCAGGAAAAAAATTTAGTTCAGAGAAACCCGTGACTAACCTGAATCCATTGAGTTTGACAGTAAAGGATGAGATCACGTAAGCGGAAGTGATTTAATTAGAGCCTGAGGGTAGAATGTCTTCCACAGCCTAAATACTCTATGTATGCTCAATGGGTCTCTCTCTGTTGATGGAGGGAGAGGAGAAGAGCACACGTTCTATTTGGCTTGGGGACCAAAACCCTATAGTTATGTCTTTATATACTAGTCACCAATACAGACCCCATCAATCCTTATTGGACTAGGATTAGGTAACCACATATTACAGAGTCCACACTTAATGTGTAACTTCCTGAGCCTTCAATTAGATCACTTAATTGGCCTTACTTAATTAGACAGCCCTAATATTATATAATTGTTATAAAAACTATGGCCCACCAATTGGTTTACATGAGTAAACCTAACAATCTCCCACTTGAGCTACATAAGTTTTTCTTGAGACAATTATATAATGAAAACTTGATTGCGCACTTTATTGCTGTCTGTTAAGAAATCACCCCTTAAGATAATCTGAACCATTTTGTACATCAACATAAAACTAAAGCGGCTTTCATTGCACTTAGATAGGCAACCAAACCCATCAATGATTATCAAATCAATATACGAAATGACACAGATCAAGCATGGATGTGTGGCATGAAAATTATACGAAAAGTGATCTTACATGCCTATTTCCAATTGGTCCTACTTTATGATTCCAACAAACCAACCTTAGTCTTTCTATTTATGCAAAACCGCAACTTTATGCAAAACAGCAGATAGAAAGAAAATAAAATATAAATTCAGAGTATAAAAGAAAACCATCACTTTATTGATATCAAATAATAAATGTGTCTATCATAAGAGAACTCATAAAATCTAACTCCCACTAATCCTGAACATCTTTAAATAGTATAACACCCATATGAGCAGTATGCTCATGAAACACCTTAGGCGTTAAACCTTTGGTGAGTGGATCCGCCAACATGGAGTTAGTTCCGATATGTTCTATAAACACTAGGTGACTCTGAACTCTTTCCTTAACAACTAGAAACTTAATGTCTATGTGTTTAGACTTCGACAAGCTTCTATTGTTATTGGAATATAGAACAACGGCTCTATTATCACAATAAATCTTCAATGGCTTCTCAATGCCATTGACAATTCGCAGCCTAGTGATAAAATTCCGCAGCCATATTCCTTGATTTGATGCCTCATGACAAGCTATAAACTCTGTCTCCATAGTGGATGAAGCTGTGGGCGTCTGTTTAACACTCTTCCATGATACAGCTCCTCCGGCAAGTAGGTAAATATAGCCTGAAGTGGATCTCTTACTATCTAGGCATCTAGCATAATCGGAGTCGGAATACCCCACGATCTCCAAACGATCAGATCTCTGATAAGTGAGCATGTAATCTTTTGTTCTCTGTAAATAAAGTAAAACTCTCTTTGCTGCTGTCCAGTGATCCATACCAGGGTTGCTGAAATATCTGCCTAACACTCCAACTATGTACGCTATATCCGGATGCGTTCACACCTGAGCATACATCAGACTCCCTACTGCAGATACATAAGGGATCTTCTGCATTTCTTTAGCTTCAAACTCATTCTTGGGGCATTAAATAAGACTGAATTTATCACCCTTAGCAATGGGTGTATCTCCTGGGGCACATTTGCTCATGCCAGACCTATCAAGCACCTTTTTGATATAGCTCTTTTGTGATAATCCAAGAATGCCTTGAGAGCGATCTCGGTGTATTTTATTCCCTAATACAAAAGAGGCATTCCCAAGATCTTTCATCTCAAATTTGTTTGATAGAAATCTCTTGGTTTCGTGCAGTAAGCCTATATCATTGCTTGCCAAAAGTATGTCATCGACATACAAAACCAGAAAGATACATTTACTCCCACTGAACTTATGATAAATACATCCATCGACCAAATTTTCCTCAAAACCGAATGAGGAAATAACTTGATGGAACTTATGATACCATTGACGGGATACTTGTTTGAGACCATAGATGGATTTTTTTAGTTTACAGACCATAGATTTTGGATCTCCGGTTACAAAGTTTTCTGGCTGTACCATATAAATTATTTCCTCAATATTACCATTGAGAAACGCAGTCTTTACATCCATTTGATGTAGCTCTAAATCAAAATGAGCTACTAGTGCCATAATTATTCTGAAAGAGTCTTTCGAAGAAACTGGAGAGAAAGTCTCTTTATAATCAAAGCCTTCTTTCTGAGTGAAACCCTTGGCAACTAGACGAGCCTTATATCTCTTGATATTGCCTTTAGAATCTTTTTTGGTTTTAAAATTCCATTTACAACCAATAGGTTTTTTTCCTGCTGGTAATTCGACGAGTTCCCAAATGTCGTTGTCTTTCATGGATTTCATCTCATCTTCCATGGCAGTTGTGATCCACTGTTGGGATTTTGAACTTTGTTTGGCTTGAGTGAAATTGATTGGATCATTTTCCACTCCTATATCAAACTCATGTTCTAGGAGGTAGACGATATAATCATCTAGAATCGTGCTTCTCCTTTCCCTAGTAGATCTCCTTAGTGGCACTTCCTCTTGAGGTTGTTGAGGTTGCTCTTCAGGAGCAACTTCCTCATATGGGACAGGGAGTTGTGGAATATTGTGTTAAATTTCTGGATTTGCTTCTTGAACAATGTCAGGCAAAGGAGCCTGATCACCTTCAATAGCAACTGTAGGAAGAGAAACAAATTCCTGCTCAAAGACAATATTCCTAACCTTATCTCCCCCTCAAACCTCAACATCCTCAAGGAATCTCGCATTACCCGTCTCGAAAAAAGACCTATTAGAGGGATCGTAGAATTTGAAACCTCTAGATCTTTCAGCATAACCAACAAAATATCAGCTTATTGTTCTTGAGTCTAGTTTCTTTTCATGTGGCCTGTATGGCCTTGCCTCAGTTGGACAACCCCAAACATGTAAGTGCCTAATGCTAGGCTTCTTGTATGTCCATAATTCATATGGGGTTTTAGCTACTGATTTGCTGGGTGCTCTGTTGAGTATATAAATTGCAATCTTTAGTGCTTCTCCCCAGAGTGATTCCGGTAAGGAGGAATGACTAATCATATTCCTCACCATGTCCTTAAGTGTTCGGTTTCATCGCTCAGCAATACTATTCATACTAGGTTTACTCGGCATTGTGTATTGTGGGACAATTCCACATTCCTCTAGGTACTGGGCAAAGGGTCCTAGAAATCTGGCTTCAAAACTAAAAGTACTTAAGTTAGAGCTATCGGATGACTTGCTCGTGCAATTAGTACTACTATCTCTTCCGCCACAATTCAGTCAATTTAAGGTGATTTACAACACCCAGAAAGAAAAATGGACTCTTAATGAGCTCATATCTCAGTGTGTGCAAGAAGAAGATAGATTGAAGCGAGATAAGACTGAGAGTGCTCACTTAGCAACAGCTTCTCAAGATAAGAAAAGAAAAAGGACTAAAGATAAAGGAGCTGCATCTGGGACTTCACATACTAAAGTGCAAAAGAAACAAGATGATGATTCAGCTTATTTCTTCTACAAGAAGGCAGGACATGTGAAGAAAGAATTTCCCAAGTACGCCACCTGTCGTGTCAAGAAGGGTAAGCTTCTCAATTTTATCTGTTCTGAGGTTAATTTTGCTTCTGTACCCAATCATACTTGGTGGGTGGATACTGGTGCCACTACTCACGTAAGTATGTCTATGCAGGGTTGTCTAAGGAGCCGTCTGCCAAGTGATACTGAAAGATATATCTATGTGGGCAATGGTGATACAGCTACAGTGGAGGCAATAGGTCTATTTAGGTTGCAGTTAGGTTCCGATTTATTTTTGGATTTGGATGAGACATTTGTTGTGCCGTCATTTAGACGGAATTTAATTTCCATTTCAGTATTATTCTTATTCATTTGGAAATAATAAATTTAGTCTTTTTCAGAATTCTAAAATTCTTGCGACTGGTACTTTGATTGATAATCTATATAAAGTCTACACTGTTACCTTAATTAATGAAACTTTGCATGTCAAGAAACGTGGTACTAAATGCAAAACCACTGAGAATTCTTCTATGTTATGGCACAAGCGATTAGGACACATCTCTAAACAGAGAATACAGCATCTTGTGACAGATGGAATTCTTGACCCACTTGACCTCACAGTAGGAGTTCCGGTGTCTTAGAACTGATACATACTGATATCTGCGGTCCATTCCCTACGGCTTCATGGAATGGCTAACAGTATTTCATCACGTTTATAGACGATTACTCTCACTATGGGTACCTATATTTAATTCATGAGAAGTCTCAATCCCTGGACGTATTTAAAGCTTTCAAAGCCGAAGTTGAAAATCAATACGACAAGAAAATTAAAGCCGTCAAATCCGATCGTGGTAGTGAATACTACGGTAAGTATAATGGATCCGGCCCCATCCTCATCCATTTGAGAGTAAACCTAACTCCAAGCAATACAAGGAGTTCCCTTTTCAATATATCTCTTTATTTTCTCTTATTTCAATAATAGAAAAGAAAGTGTCTTTTGTGAGAGAGAGTATTGGGTTATAAGAGAGATTTTGAGTGAGAGTGCTCTTTAGGTATAATTGGGCTTTAGGTTGTGAGTATTATTTGTCAATAGCTCTTGTAATAATCTTCTTCGTCATAGTGGAATTTTCTCATTTCTCTCTGACCATGGACGTAGGCTATCATATGTAGCTGAACAACGAGAAAATCTCTGTCTTATTTGTCTTTGTTATTTCACCACATCAGTAACAATGGTAATAGAACTACTGATTACAGTATTATCTACGCATACGTTATTGTTCATGTATATAGTACTCTTCACACATTTATTATTCCATATCGATATTTTCATGCCAACAAGGTACACACATTATTCCATAGGAGAAATATAGAAATTGGATGTGAAAAAGAAAATTTCTTCCTCTTTCATAATTTATATTTCTAAACAGTTCTTCCGTTCATTATTCCATGGTATTTATAAACCCACTTAGGTTGTTCAACAAACTAAACAAGACAATAAAAGTCACTTGACTAGCCGTGTATTGCTCCTTCAGTTACTTTATTGCTGTCTAGAGAAACTACTGCAAAAATAAACCGAGTTTGCGATAGTATCGAAGCTAATTCAGCATTAGCTTGCAGAGCTCCAAAATAGGAAAAGACGGGTATATTATAATGAGATTACCTTGAAAATGCATCAGCTAATTTAGTATTCAATTTTCGTTCCTCACTGTCCATTCTGTAATAGCAAAGACAGAAATATCACAACCCAGAACGTTTATAAAAGAGGGAAACAGAGTGCATAAACAACAGATGAACAAGGCAAGGTTTTGGAAGTGGAGAGTTAGTAAGCATAAAGTAAAGTAAAGCAAAATGCCAAAGCAGAAGGAAACATCATTGAGACTAAATTCAAATAAATGATGTGTTATAGCATTTGATGGTCTTGCAAGTGATAAATTTAACTAAAAGACCATCAATGCGGATGTTTCTTCTCTTTTCAAAAGAAAATGTAACTCATTCACTGTAAAAAGTAGAATGCTCCATCACAACAAGTTAAACAGATGCGAGTGATCCAGAATTTGACATTGTTTATGCAGCTACTTAAGCATGAGCTGTTTCATTAAATTAGTTCTATAATATATATCCTCTGCGATATATAATTGGTGATTAAAGGGAACAGGATTAACAAGCATTCTTTATTTACTCTTGGTTTGAAAAATTGTAAAACATGCTGAACCATTGTAACCAAACAAGCAAGCAACAAATTTCTATTGCTGTCTGTTCCTTTAATGTACATGGATGCATTTTATCAATTTTGGACACCTCTGATGTACAAACTCCCGGTTTTGAATTCTAACCGAACTAAACTATATAAAATAATACACAATGGTTTTCAGGAATGATCAACCTAAAGAGCAATAAAATATTTAATCAAGAACTGAAAATAATGATAATATTGGAAACTCAAAAGTACGATGCAAAGAAAAGAGAAAGTACAAAGGCTCCAATTATTAAGAAAAGGATAGAATTAGTCCCTCAATCGTCATTAAGTTAAGAATCTAAGAGATCAATCGTCTCAAAAGATCAAGCAATAAAGTAAGAAGTCAACAATGTTAATTAAAAATTACCAATTATTACGGAGAGAAACGGTAAGCAACCACAAATATTGAAACGTTTAATCCTCTGTATGTGTGATTCCGCCGCATCAGAATTAATAGGTGCGATTTCACTTGGTTCAGGTTGGTTTGTGATAACATGTGGTTCCTCGAGCAAGTTAGATACAAGGCAGCCAGTGTAGCCATCAGTGTTTGAATTGCTAGAACAATCATTGCGGTCAGGGATGATTGCTTCAGAATATGGATCAGTGGATAAAAATGAGTCTCGGCAGAGTGTATTTGCAATAGTAGAGTGCTCCGAATATCGATTGTTTCCGGTCCTTTGCAATTCCATGTCAGAACAATCATGGCACTCGAGGATGCTTACTTCATCAGAGTGTGAAACAATGGATAAAGTTAAGTCTGGGCAGATATCTTTCGCAACCATAGCATATTGGGATACTGGGTATTCTTCCCCTGCTTCTTGGAAATATAACATGCGAAGCCCACATCTTTTCACTTTGACATTTTTTTCAGAATCAACATTGACAAAGTAGTCGAACGATGCCTCTACTAAATCAAGATTCATGAGAAATAACTTGATATTAGGATCATAGTTGCACCACATACACACATGATCTGAGCTAAGAATTATGCCTTTACTATCCAAATCTGCAAAAACGTAACTTTCGAACGACATGGTGGAGTCATAGTATTCTTCACCATAATTTATGTTGAATAATGTAGTGGAAATATTCAACTTGTTCTTAAGATCAAAAGAATCTCCGAATTCTAGTACAACACATGTAGCAAAACCAGAAAAATTGTTATTCAGCCAATTTGGAGGAAGCGTGACAGTTGCTGTAGATCCTTCCCACTGATTGCTAAACCACTCTGGAATTTCATCACCTGGATAGCAAGTTGGAACTCCAGCATATTTTTTCTGTTCGATCCATGAATTACATTCATAAATATTTCAAAAAGATGTTATCAATTGTTATGATAATATAAGCAATAAATGAAAGTGAATAAGTTAATAACATACCCATGATGAAATGTTCATTTGATTATAAACTAGTGATAAGAAATAATTTAATATGTTGGCTCCTGCACTCTGCTCCAATACCACGCAATTATGAAATGAAAACCCAATTACGAATTCATGGTCTTCAAGATTCCCAATCCCATATGGTAGTCCCTTTAAAGTATCAACTGTTTGCAATGATGTGCATTCACCTGCATCAACGCATAGTATAGACCGCGGAAGCTCTGGCAAATGTTGAAGATTCTTGCAACCACTTACGTAAAGGCAACAAAGCTTGTCAAGGTGGATGATGCTTGAAGGTATTCTCACAAAACTGTTTCCACTTAGATCTATATTGGTTAATGATGATAAAAGGCCAAACCAATCAGGGATTTCTTGAATATTGCAGTAACTTAACGATATGTAAGTTAAATTCAGACCAAGAAGCACACAAGGGAAACATCCAAGTTTTGAACAATTTGAAAGATGACTTAAAGTATCAAACTTGAGATTTTCACGAATCCTAGAATTTAGAGCACAAAGCACTATTAGATTTTGATTTGATGGGGATAACTCTTGGATCCTTGTTCCTTCTATAGAAAGACCCTCTAAATGTTCCATCACCTCAGAAATTTCAGGTAAACTTTTCAGTCTCTTGTAATAAGAGATTTTTGACATGTCAAGATACTTCACCTTTACAACATTGGATGGGAGACTCTCTAACCTAGTACACGCATTCAAGTCCAAGTCTTCTATATTCCTTGGAAGCTTTGGAAGTTGGCGTAAACTCCTACAACCAAGAATATTCAGTCTCTCAAGCTTTAGAGCCTGGGAAAGGTCTGGGAGTCTAATCAATTCCTTGGAAAACGAAACATCAATATCTTTTAAGTTCCCAAGATGCTGTTTAAAAATAAGTAAGTATGAGATAATTGAGATAATAAAGCATGTAAACCGTATGCACTAGATATATTTCTACGGAAAAAAGGACTTAGGTGTACCGTACCACAATTCCATTCGAGAGATCTTTGAGCTTGCTACCTCGCATGTAAAGTTTGACGAGATTCAGTGGCTCAAAATTTGATGGTAAAGATTTCAAAGGGCAGTGAGACCATTCGAGATATATAAGCGAATCAGGAAGATAACCAAGACCTTGTGGAACGTTTACAGATTTGGAATTACAGTTGCTACTATAATTGCTTCCAGAAGTAACCTTTAATAATCTCAAATTATACAGATCTTCGAACACGTTTGATCTCAAGCATATATCTTTAGGAATCTTAGACAAGTCTAAGAATATTACTTCAATCAATGTTGTTCCCTGACATTATGGGCAAAGTATGGATGAGTACATGCAAAATAGAAAAGATCAATGGAGATTAATTGTATATACATGACTCTAACTTATTATATAAACAACTTTGTCATCAATGTTTTTTCTTTAGAAAATCAAGCCTTTCTTTTTGTATAAAAGGATGTAATAGATTTCAGAACTTACTTTACTACTTTTGAAAACATCATAGACATCTTGAGCATTACACAACCTGCTACGTTGCCGAAGGTCTTTATGTTCTTTGCAAACAATTTTCCAGGCCATCTGTTGTAGCAGGTCATGTATCCAAAGCATATTAGAATATTTGATTGTTATCAGAGACTTTTCAATGAGGAGGCTAATCCCTATATGAGAGTCCTCACCCAGTACTTCTTCTACAAAATCTCTACTCTCCCCTTTAAGACAACATGCAATATCAAGGAATATAGCCATTGTTTCATCGTCTAGTGCATCATAACTTATTTTCAGCGCCTTGTCAATTTTATCATCAGGAGCTTTTTCCAGTTTTTTCAATGTGCTCGTCCATTCTCTTAAGGACCTAGAACGAAGATGAGAACCCAAAACATCAAGAGCTAATGGATTCCCTTGGGCATAATATACTACTTTTTTTGAAAGCTCTACAAAATCTGTCTTGGGAGAACGTTCTTCAAACGCTTTCCAACAAAAGAGTTCATATGCTTCCTTAAAATCTAGTGCCTCCACTTCGTATATGAAATCAGCTCTTGTTAGTAATTTCCTATCTCTACTGGTTAAAATGATTCTACTTCCGACACCAAACTGAAGAGCTCCGAGACAATATTCTACTTGTTTTAGGTCAGTAATATTATCAAGGACAAGAAGCACCTTCTTTTTCCGGAGGAGCCTATAATTTGCAAAGTTGCTATGAATATAATCTATATTTTTTTCCCCCAATAATTTGGAAAGCAATCTGTCTTTTAACTGATGCGGTTCAACTTCACTAATATTTTCGAAAAAACAACCTTCAAATTGAGAAGAGAATCGCTTGCACACAGTTTCAGCAAGTGTTGTCTTGCCAATACCACCCATGCCCCAAATGCCTATAACAATAACATTTGGTGAACCCCCACATAACAATGATTCCATTTTCTGAAGATGTTTATCCATTCCCACAAGACCAGTATTACCGGTATTGTTTGAGATACTAGATAATTTCCCCAGAACATCCTCAACAATTTTCTCAACTAACTTGAAATCAGACTCGAACCTAAAATGTACATAAATAAATAGAAGTTAGCTAGTGATTAAAGGTCATTAGTAAAATGAAAAACAAAAAATAGTCGAACAAATTAATATAGGACGTAGATTATTTGTCTTATGGGACATAAAAAATGAAGTCTCAAAAACTTGTGGTGTGAGCAAGTTTCAACTGTGTTAAGTGACCGATGCATATAAAATACATAATAAAAATACGTCTTCCACTCTTAATATGATCCAGAGCAATATTAATGGCATCCGTTAATCTTATACACACAAGATCAATGGAAGTATAGAAATATTATCACTCGAGATTTCAGTTGCAAAAACAAAAAGAAGACAACCAAATAGTAAGACAGCAATTATCCACCAGGAATCAGGATTTTGATATTTGTTACAGGTTTATTTGATAGGTGAGAAATTTTATTGATTGAGCATGCATAATCAGAGTTATTCTATAGTTTTGTCATTTAAGAAGAAATCGAAATTAGGCTTACTCATCTCTTGAATAGCCAGATATGTTGGCTGCAGCTGTCAAAGCATCCCTCCATCTCTTTGTTTTGTCTTCCTTAAAACGCTCCTCAAGTTTGACAAAAGCATTAGCATAGCTCCCCTTCTGATGCCTTACATCCGTTGGATCTACGCCGTAAAACACTGGTAAAACAATGTGCTCTCTTTCGTTAATGCATTCGACTATGCATACTAATTCTTCCAAACACCACCGTGAAGAAGCATAATTTTCGGAGAAGATGACTATTGAAAGTTTTGACTCCTCAATTGTTGTCAAGAGTGTGGATGAAATCTCTTCTCCTCTCTTAAGATTCTCTGAATCGATGTAGGCTTCAATATTCTTCCGGCATAACGCAGCATAAAGGTGGCTCGTAAAGTTCTTACGAGTATCCACACCTCTAAAACTGAGAAAAACATCGTTCTTATGTGAATTGGGGAAAACAACAGAAGAAGAAGAAGAAGAAGCAATATCAGCCATTAAATTGAGGTCAATATCTTCTAAACATAACCCAGAGAAACACTTTTCTTTGCCACTTAATTGTATGAACAGAATGAGTTGAATTCTGTTGATGAGAGATCAACATAACATCTTACAACAGGCTTAGAATTAATCACAACCTTGTAACTGAAAGGAAATTTCCTAGAAGGCACGAGAGAATAAGTTGTTCGTGATAACTGTAAAAGCAAAACAGAGGAATCAGAAGCCTGGACCACAGTTTAGTGAGACTGACACGACATATGGAGACTTTTTTGCCATAGAAATAAATGGTAATACACTTTTTTTCCTTAGAACAACTTTACAGTAATATTTTCTGACTTACTTTAAAACCGAAGTATTCGCATTAAATTAATCTCCTGAAATTCATAAATATTAATCCAATAACCCTGGGATGGGTTCAAGGAAGCAATCAAAGCGGCTAGCTAGCTAGCTTTATAATTTTCCTGTCAATTATTTTTAACACTAAAATAGTCTATGCTCCCCCCTCGAAAAAAAAATAGTCTATGCTTCATATTAATTAAATCTTAATTAAGAGAGTGATTATCGTAATTAATAAACTCTTAACCCTTCTAGAAAAAAAAAGTTTGGTTTATTGTAACGTAAGTCTATAACGTAAAGTAAGGTCAGACTGAGGATGTGATCATGTTGATTGGAATCGTTGTTAGATTTACATAATGGATTAATAAACCAAATATAATCCCAAAATCTATCATGCCAAATTGTCAGGAAAAGATTTGTTGAGAGTAAACCCGTGACTAACCTGAATCCATCGTGTTTAACAGCAAAGGATGTGATCACGTAAGCGGAAGCGATTAACTGGTTAGAGCCTGAGGCTAGAAGGTCTTCCATAGCCAGAATACTCTATGTACGCTCAATGGGTCTCTCTCTGTTGATGGAGGCAGAGGAGAAGAGCACACGTTCTATTTGGCTTGGGGACCAAAACCCTATAGTTATGTCCTTATATACTAGTCATCAATAGAGACCCCATCAATCCTTATTGGACTAGGATTAGGTAACCACACATTACAGAGTCCACACTTAATAGGTAACTTCCTGAGCTCTCAATTAGATCATTTAATCGGTCCCACTTAATTAGACAGCCCTAATATTATATAATTGTTATAAAATCCCATAGCCCACAAATTGAGTCAAACGTATAAACCCAACAATCTCCCACTTGGGCTACATGGGTTTTTCCTGAGACAATTATATAATGAAAACTTGAGTGTACACTTTATTGCTATCAGTTGAGAAATTATCCCTTAAGATAATCTGAACCATTTTGTATATTAACATGAAACCAAAGTGGCCTTCATTGCACTTAGGTAGGCAACTAAACCCATCAATGATTACCAAATCAATACACGCAATGACACAAATCAAGTATGGATGTGTGGCATGGAAATTTCACGAAAAGTGATCTTACATGCCTATTTCCATTTGGTCCTGCTTTAAACTGAAATGAGATCAATCTTAGTATTTCCTCTTAATGCATTACCGCAAACTTTATGCTTAAACCGCAGTAGGAAAGATAATAATATGATAAATATCATATTTGAACTCAGAGTCTACAAAAAATCTATCGACCATATTCTGCAGAAATTAAACAAAGAATAAGTGTCACTAATGAACATCTGGACCAAATTACAAACTCTCACTGAAACTGCACATCTTTAAAATACAACACCATTATGAGCAATATGCTCATGAAAGTACTTTAGGTAATAAACCTTTAGTGAGTGGCCACTATGATGGAGTTCGTACTTACATGTTCCTTAGATACTTGTCAACTTTGAATACTTTATTTTAATAACAGATAACTTAAAGTCTATGTGCTTTGACTTCAAGAGTTTCTACTGTTATCAGAATACAACAATGCAGCTTAATTATCACAATAATTCCTTAATGGTCTTTTAAAACCATCAACCACAGCTTGCAGTCTGGTGATAAAATTTCGCAGTTATATTCCATAAATTGATGCCTTATAACAAGATATATATACTTTGCTCCGTAGTGAAAAAGCTGTGAGTGTTTATTTAACACTCTTCCAAATAGCTCCTCCATTTAGCAAATATATATATAACCAAAAGTGGATCTTTAACTATACAGGCATCCAACAAAATCAAAATCGGAATACCCAATGATCTCTAAAATTTCTCCGATTTCATATAAGTGAGCACATAAACTAATGTTCTCTCTAAATTCTGCATAACCCATTTTGATGCTACTTAATGATCCACATGAGGGTTATTAATATCTGCCTAACAATCCTGAATATATATAAGATTCTCCACTGCCAACGCATAAGAGAATTTTTGTATTTCCTTAATTTCAATATCATTATGGGCACTGATTGAGACTGTATTTATCACCCTTAGCCAATGGGCATATCTCCTGAAACATAATCTTTATCGATATAGATCTTTTGTAATATCCTAAAAGATACGACCGGAAGGATCTCAATGTATCTATATTCCTTAGTACAAAAGAGACGTCCCCAAGATCTTTTACATCAATATCCTTCGATAGAAATTTATTGGTTTCGCACAACAAGCCTATATCATTGCTAACCAAAAGTATGTCATTGACATACAATATCAGGAAGATAAACTTGCTCCCACTGAACTTGTAATATATAAGACCATCAACTAAATTTTTCTCAAAACCAAATGAGAAAATAACTAGATGGAATCTTTAATATCTTAATGGGAAACTGGTAGTCTTTAAATTCTCCTAATGTAACTCCATAATATGATGAGCTACTAGTGCCAAAATTATCCTGAAAGAGTCTTTCTTGTAAAACTGGAAAGAAAGTCTCTTTATAAATAATGTCTTCCTTCGGAGTTAAACCATTGGAACTAGACAAACCTAAATTTCGACAAAATCTTAAACGTCATTGTCTTTCATGGATTTCATCTCATTCTTTATGGCATTAATCCACTTGAGAGTTAGAATATTGTTTTAGCTTGAGTGAAAATAATTAGATCATTTTCTACTCCCATATCAAACACATGTTCTTGTGGATTTTCTTCATGGTACTTTCTCTTGAGGTTGTTGAGTTTGCTCTTTTGGAAGTTGCTGAATATTGTCTTGATCCGAATTTGTATCTTGAATAATATCAGGTATAAAAGCCTGAAAGCTGAACATTTTCAATTGCAACTGAAGGAAGAGAAATGAATTCCTCCTCAAAGATAATATTCTTAACCTTTTCTCCCCCCAAACTTAACATCCTCAAGGAATTTATATTTTCCCGTTTTGAAAAGGATTTATAAGAGGTATCATAAAAATGAATCCCCTTGATTTTTTAAAGTACAAAATGAAATAGTAGCTAAAATTATTAAGTCCAATCACTTTCCATATGGCCTGTATGGCCTAACCTTAGTTGGACAACCTAGACATGCAAGTACCTAATGCTAGGCTTCTTGCCCGTCCATAGTGCATATGGGGTTTTAGCTACATCTTTAGTTGAAGCTTTATTTGGTATGTATACTGCAGTTCTTAGGTTCCTTTCCTAGAGTGATTTAGGTAAAGAAGAATGATTAATCACGCTTCTTACCATGTCCTTAAGTTTGCTTTATTGTCACTGAACAATACTATTTATACTAGGTTTCCCTGGTATTTCGTATTGTCGGACGATTCTGTATGTCTCTAGGAACTGAATGAAGGGCTCTGGACTTTATTTACTTTATCCGTCTTACCTACCATAGTATGCACTATGATTAGATTTGACAGCTTTAATTTCCTAGCTCAGTTGAATTTCAACTTGGGCATTAGAAAAACTTAGATACATCCAAAAATTGAGACTTCTCATGAACCAAAATAGGTACCCTTAATGAGAATAATTATCTATGAACATAATGTAATACTGTTGGCCATTCCAGATAACTATATGAAATAATCTACATGTATCAGTATAAAATAGCTCTAAGACATCAAAACTCTTATTAATACTTGATTTCCTTATGTTTGTCTATATTCCTTAATGTACTTAACACAGATTCTAAAGTCCGTTAAGTTAAGTAGGTTAAAAATTTCATCTGACACAATGCTATTAATTCTCTATTAAGAGATATATCAAAAAAAGCTTGTGTCATACCTTAGAGAAATTCTTTTAATTGACTTGTACTTTTGTACTATATTTCTTAATATACAAGATTAACTTGATGAGGCAATTATTTTAAATTATAAAGATTATCAATCAAAGAACTAGTAGCAAGAAATTTGAATCTTGAAAGAAACTAAATTGGACTATTTCCGAAAGAACAAGAATGAATATATTTGTTCGAGTCAGAAATAGAATACTTTAAAAATCTCTTCCAAACTCAAAATTTAACCAGTATCTAATTATAATCTAAATAACCTTATATAGCCTCCACTGAAGTAGTGTTGCCATTGCCCAAATAGATGAATCTTTCATCATCAATTTGCAACTGGCTTCACAAATAATCTTGCATGAATGTGAATAGTAGAATCCGTATCTATTCACTAAGTGTAATTGGGTACAAGAGCTAAATTAACTTTATGACAAACAAAATTGAGAAGCATACCCTTCTTTAAGCCAAAAGGCATGATTGGAACAATCAACCTTATACATCCAGCCCTTTTTGCAAAAGAAACAAATAAATTCCTTATGTTATTTCCTTTTACACTTTATGCTGTAAAGACATAACTGCAGCTTCCTTATATTTATTCCTTTTCCTTATCTTATCTTATCTTGAGAAGTACATGCTAAGTGAGCACTTTCAATCTTTTCTCGCTTCAACCTATCTTCTTCTTGCACACTATAAGAAATGATCTCGAAAGAGATCATTTGTACTTAAGGGTGTTGTAACTTTGCCTAACTAATTTGTGCAAGAAGAGAGATATAGACCGAATGCACGAGCAAGTCTTTCAACTACTCTAACTTAAGTGCCTTTAGTTTGGAAGCGAGATTAGACATCTCCATAATGTTCCCTTAATCCTTATACTGAATTGAAACAAGGTTCCAAAAAAAAAAATGGTACTTATTTCAACTTTTTCATTTTCAATAAAACGATTCGTAATTGCTTTAAGGAACAACTTAGCGTTTACCTCCTCAGGTATAGCGCCCCTTATGGTTTCTGTAATGGAGTGTTGCATGACCATGAGACTTATGCAATTAGAACGAATTTACTACTGAAAACTCTTCTTTACCAACTGAAGAACTTTAAATTGTAAGAGTAGTAGGATGTTCTATCTGGAGCACAAGGTCAAGACCAATGCAATTGAGCACATTGTGCTTATTCCATTTTTTAAGGTTTGTGTTATTAAACACAAATATTAGACTTAATATTGGCAGATATATATTAAACAGAAACTGAACAGAGAACAAAAAAACAGAAAATAACAGCTCACATTAAAAATATGTCATAAACTAAGCATACAAAATAATAAGATATACTAGCATGATGTAGTGCCCAAAGTGCTCATAAGTGCATCATGCCACTAATAAACATCCTTGCATCTAGATTTCATAATTTCATGAGTAATTCTAAAATTTGACTCCAAACTAAGTTTTCACTTGTCATAGTGCCCAGAAACTATCACTAGTATACTTTTCAACAATACACCTCAAGATATGCTAATTAAAGGTACATTTCTATTCCTACATGCATATAGGCCGAAAATCATATTTATTAGTGTGATTTGAGTTTCTTAACTGATTAACGAAATTCTTGGAGTATACATGTGCAGTGAAAGATCGATTCAAGAACCCTAGAATACTTGACGTGTGTATAGGTAATATAAGTGTCTAATTGACATTTTCCTTAGTTTTTGACACCATTAGGAGCTAAAACCCATCTTAACCTCTTGTGTAGGTATAAGCTACGAAAATGGGCATTGGAAGTGCTTAAATGAAAATTTCTTGAGTTTCTAGTTAAGTAGGGAGCTAAAACACACCTTAAACTCTTGCTTACCTATGAGTTACGAAAATTATAGCTAATTAATCAGTTCTTTTATCTTTTAAGTAAGGGACAAAGCTACACACACTTTGATGGCCATAGTTTTACACTAATCTGATTTAGGGGAATTTGTTTAAGCCTATAGTTATAACATATTAGAGACAACTATTAAGTGTTTTATTAAGCCCTAAACTAGATTATAGCTAGATTATTGACCA
>JXTC01000867.1:19147-32404 GCA_002914845.1 Trema orientale
AAAAAAAAAAAAAAAAACTACATAAAGACTTACAATCTCATTATCTTGTGTCTATGTTTTGACAGCAACATGTAGCCCATTTGTGCTATGTAATTATATGAGCTAACTTTTATAAAATTAGGATAAGAGTGTAAACGTTTAGTTGCCTTCACACAAAAAAAAAAGGATAATTAGTGGAGTTTCATGTTTGGCTACTTTGATGAGGGAGATCATTCTCATAGTTGGTTACCCCGTTTACAGACAACGTTACACTATGTAAATCCTTGTATGCAGAGATCAAAACAGTTCTTAAGGTAAAAAATAATATTAACTGGAAATTAGGCATCCATATGGAGAAAATGTAATAATGCTTTATAAAAACAAAATACAACTCATTTTACGTCTAAGTTTTGACTGCAAAATGTAACCTAGTTGCTTCACAATATCATTTGTTTCTCTTAATCTGTAAGGAACTTTCCTGTTTCTACTTTTTCTTGACGACTTCACTGAACTCCCAAAAGATTTTTTTGAAAACACATACAAATAACACATGGAAAATCAATATAAGGTTTCTGAATGTGATGAGAATAATAAGAAAGATTAAATTGTTATTAACAACAAAAGAAAAATACTATCATCTTGCTCCAAAAACATATGAGAAGATTCAATACTTATACTACTTAGCTATCCCAAAACAAAAAGTTTAAATTGAAAGGTAATCCACAAAAGATGCAGGATAAATGATCTTGGAAAACAGAGGATTTTAAATAATAATTTTTCATGACCTACTAATCTACCATTCACAACTGAAATTGTAAGTATGTATCCAAATTCCACACACTAACTTGAGAGTAATTAAATATCACTCTATCTAAAATCAATCGCCTAAAGTTGTAGTACTTTTATTCTTCTAGAGAGTACTCCTCATTCAGTTAGCTAATAAACTGCTTTGATCTACTTATAGGATGCTTTGAAATCAATATTTAAGAGAAAAAAAAGTAGCAGGCATGGAATTCCACAAAGAAAAAGTAGTTTCCACTAAATTTGGAAAATTATTAACCATAGTTATTAAGAAAACAGGCAGCTAACTACATCACCCCTGACAGCTTCCCTGGAAAAAGAAGAAGGTAACTGTGCTATAAAGATTTCTAGCCAAGAAAAGAAAGAAAAAAACTATAATATAAAACTTATTTAAGGTTCTTTTCCTAGTACATAGGATTTATAACATGAACATCCCCTTCAGAAATCACATATTGACAGCCTTGTCAATTTACATCTTCACAAGCCAATTTTTCTAACCACAACCTTTAGCCAAGTCCCAAGTAGTTGCGGGAAGCTAACTTTTTTCCAGAATTTTGAGCAACTAAGAAATTCTTTTACCCTGGTGAGTATCTTGGACGTGTATTTCTTTTTCATCTTTATTTAATCAAAATAAGAAACAAGAAACTTCCTTAGCTTTCTTTTCACAACCCAGCTGAAGCAATAATGCTGGGATGTCAGTCCATGAAAGAAGACAAAAGATGTTGAAATTAACATTCTAGTTAAAAAATAAAAACCAGAGGGGAACATTTCCCATTTTACTTTAAAAGAGATAATTGAAAGATATTACATAGGATTCTAATAATGACAAGAACACTTCACAATAATACATGCTCAAATAATTGGTAGAATCACTTTATCGATACAAAAGCTTTTTGATGCTCCTACAAAATGCTTTAACTTAATTAGCATAAGAAGTCCTAGCAGTAACAATTTGTAATGTGCTTTACTAATATCTCTTTCTCTAATGAGAATATTATAATCTAAAATCACTAAATTAAATTATAATTCACACACAGAAACTAACAAAGAGAAATAATACTGAGAAAGAGGAAATTAGAGTTATAAAATTGCAAAAAAATGTCTGATTTAATTTGTTGTTAGCACCGAGACACTGAAAACGTGCCAAAGGCACATTATCAATCTCTATATATATATATATATGGTATTGTCATAAATTGACCTTTAATCTTGGAATAATTTCAGTCTCACTCTGTATCTAACCGTTGTTTTCTTGAGCCCCCTCTAATGGCCATCTTAGATCTAGAAATTATTTTGGGATACAAAGCAAACCCATCTTAGATCTACACCCACTTTCTAGAAACAAATAATTAAGTAAAAATTCAAACAGTATCTGATAAATCCAATGAAGAAAAAGAAGCCAAAAACTCACGGGTGGATAATTGGTGTGCCCAAATAGTTATTGGCTTGCTTGGTTGCCGAATTCATGTGTTTGTGAGCAGCAAGGGTAAGAACGCGATTCTGAGAGAAGAAAAAAATGAGGTGACGGACGGTGGAAGAGATTGAGAGACAGAGAGAGAGAGACGAAAAGATCCATTTAACTAAAAGCTGGGCTATTTTTAGCCTTTAGATGAAAACCAAACGAACGGCCGAGATGAAAAAGAGGTTGAAGTGAGTAAGAAAAACAAAACCATCATCTGCGCTTCTAATATAAGTATAGCCTAGTGTGAAGCACGTGCCTTTGGACTACTATTTTTTGTTATTTGAATAAATAATCGTAATTGTTTATAAATTTACAAAAAATTTACCTTATTTCGTCAAATAAATTAACTACACGTAAAAAAAAGTATGTATATGAAGAATAGAATTAATTAAATTTAACAAGATACATTAAGGATATAACATAAAATATAATAAGGAGAAATAGAAAGCAAATTTCCTCTCTTCAAAGGATTTTGAGCCCCCATTGATTCCTGCAAAACCAATTTCTGACCCAAATGATAAGAAGCTAGAGGATTGGGAGGGGGGAACGGAAATAACAAGAGTAGTGGTGCACGCGGAGAAAAAGAAAAAGAAGAAGAAGAAGAAGAAAACAAGCAACATCTTGGTCTCGTTTAAAAGGAGAGGAGACTGAAGACTCGAGACTTGAGAGAGAAGAGAGAGAGGGGGGGCGATGAATCCGTTGAGATCAATTCAGAGTTCTCCCAAGTGTGGTCGTGGTGGGTTTGACGGTGAGATGAGATCCATCATCAAATTCAATTAGTTTTGGTTTGAAACCTTAGAAATTAGATTAGATCGGTTATGTTTATCATTTTCTTCAATATCATAATTGTATTTGTATTAAGAAATCTAAATATGACGGGAAACAAATAGTAAATAGGGTTTTGTTGTAGGGATGGTGATGACGATGGCAATAGAAGCGAGGAAGATGAAGATGATGCTGATACTAGTTGCTTACTTTGGCTTTTAAATATGCTCTTCTTCTTCTAATGATGATGATCTGGTAAGAGTAACTCACACTCTTCCTCCTTCAATTTCAGAACCCAACTCCAAATAAAGCACAAATGTTATAGATTCATGTTGTTATTATTATTATTATTATTATTATTATTCTGAAGTTCTTCCGGACCAAATCGTAGCATCTTTAGAGTCAGCCAGTCTATATAAGAGAGGAAATTGATCCGCCAAAGTGTGGTCACCTGCCCAGACATCTTCCTAAGAGCGGACCTTAAGCTCGTTGCCTACCTTGAACTTGACATGCTGGAGAAACCCATTCGTACAACTAGAAATAAACTTCCAAGAGCTCCTGTAGGTTGCTCTAGCCCCCCATATCCAAATCCCATCCATTGGGACTAAGACCATACTTACTCATAATGATCCTGCCCTAAAGAGTGTCATGCTCTGAGGGGGATCTCCAAAGCCATTTAGTGTTCGGAGCTTTATTGCGCAAAATAATATTACCAATGCCCAAGCCATCGAACTCTTTGGGTTTGCACACTAAATTCCACCTCATTAAATGCTCACCCCTTAGTTACCATCTCCTTTCCAAAAGAAATCCCTCGTAATTTTCTCAATAGCATCTACCACTCCGTTTGGTATTAGAAAAAAAAAAAAGAAAGATAAAAAGTAGGTTGGTAAAGCTGATAATACTGACTGAATTAGGGTTAATCTACCCCCTCTAGATACAAACGCCTTTTTTCCATCCATCCTGCCTTTTGCTAACTTTGGCTAGCACAGGGTCCCAAAAGTCGCCCCTGAGAAGGTTACCCCCAAGTGGTAAACCAAGATATTTGATCGGCCAACATCCTATCGAACATCCTATCGAACTAGCCATAGTAGCAATATGTTCCTCATCCATGCTAATGCCTAGTAAGACATTTTTCCCCATATTAATTTTCAATCCAGAAACTAAACAAAAAATATCCAAAATATGAAGCAGGTTACTCAGATTAATCGCTTCTGGTTAAGTAAAGAGTGGTGTGTCATGTGAGCAGTGAAGAGACTTATAAACATCTTTACTTACACTGCCCCTTTGTCACGTCGATTTTGTCAAAGCTGCTATTGGCTTTTAGGGTGTCTTGGGTATGGCCGTTCACTTGTAAATTTGTTTTCCAATAGTTGTCATGTTTTGGTAGAAGGAAATCTAGGAGTAAGAAGCTCTGGAATGTTTCCGTAATGGCTATTTACTGGGCAATTTGGCTGGAAAGAAACTAGAAGATTTTCGAAGATAGGAAGGGTGATGTTGAAGGTTTATGGGACAATATTAATCACTGGGTTGCCTTATGGGTGTTTGACATGAAAGAGTTTAAAGATATCCCATTTTCTATTTTAGTTAGGGATTGGCACCTATGGTTGTAATTTTGATGTTTCTCATCATTTTCTTGTATTTCTTTTTGTTTTTAATAAAATTTCTGTTTCTTATCAAAAAATTATTATTATTATTATTATTATTAGTTGATTTGATATAAGGTTACTATTGACTTTGGGCAGATCTTTTACAGGTCTTTTGAGGACTCTTTTATAGGGCGTTGGATTGTCTCTGAGAAGGATGACTACAACTATTTGTCTCTTTATTCTCAAATTCATTAGTACAATGTAACTTTTATTTTCTGATTTTGTCTAAATTCGTTTTCCTATTCTACCTTTTAGTCCCCCCTTTAATTTCAATATATATATATATGTACATGATTCTTCTACGTGCTCTAATACTGCAACTCGACAAAGAAAACTTACTTTTATTTCATAGACTATACTTCATATTTTCTCAATATTAATTTTTGTATTCATTTTCCTATCTCAAATTTATTTAACGTTTTATGGCTAGATCGTTGTTAAGGTGGATATTTACATTGATTTAACACGAGCTCCCCCCACCCTATATTCGTGTATGGAAATTCTCAAGGAATGAAGGACATGACGATCATGGGCACTTAGTTAGCGAGAAGGCTAGGAAGTACGCTTTCGTCAAAGAGTTTGACCATAATTTGGCTCTAAAGGATAAAACAATTGCCCTACAGTTTGAGGTTCGGCTTCATAATGGGCTTGAGTATGGTGGTTCATACTTAAAGTACCTCCGAACACAACATGCTGGTTGGAAAGTAAAGAAATTTGACAACTAATCCCCATACTCTATAATGTTTGGGCCTGACAAGTGTGTCTCCACGAATAAGGTTCACTTCATCCTTAAGCACAAATATCCCAAGAACTGGAAGTATGTTGAGCACCATCTGAACAACCCTTTATCTGTTCTATCTGACAAGCTCACACATGTATACACTGCACTCTTGACTCCTGATAATGAACTTAGGCTTTTGGTAGACGATGAGGAGAAGAAGAAAGCAACTTTCCTCTCCTTAGAGGATTTTGAGCCCCCATTAATTCCTGCAAAACCAATTTCTGACCCAAATGATAAGAAGCCAGAAGATTGGGAGGGGAGAACATAAATAACAATAATAGTAGTGCACGCAGAGAAAATGAAGAAGAAGAAGAGGAAGAAGAAGAAGAAGAAAACAAGCAATATCTTGGTCTCGTTTAAAAGGAGAGGAGACTGAAGACTCGAGACTTGAGAGAGAGAGAGAGGGGGCGATGAGTCTGTTGAGATTAATTCAGAGTTCTCCCAAGTGTGATCATGGTGGGTTTGAAGGTGAGATGAGATCCATCGTCAAATTCAATTAGTTTTGGTTTGAAACCTTAGAAATTAGATTAAATTTGTTATGTTTATTTTGTTTATCATTTTCTTTAATATCATAACTGTATTTGTATTAAGAAATCTAAATCTGATGGGAAACAAACAGTAATTAGGGTTTTGTTGTAGGGATGGCGATAACGATGGCAATAGAAGCGAGGAAGATGAAGATGATGCTGATAATAGTTGCTTGGTTCGGCTTTTAAATATGCTCTTCTTCTTCTGATGATGATGATCCGATAAGAGTAACCCACACTCTTCCTCTTTCAATTTCAGAACCCAAATCCAAATAAAGAACAAATGTTATAGATTCATATTATTATTATTATTATTCTGAAGTTCTTACGGACCAAATCGTAGCATCTTTAGAGTCAACCAGTCTGTATAGGAGAGGAAATTGATCTGCCAAAGTATAGTCACCGGCCAAGACATCTTCCTAATAGCGGACCTTAAGCTCGTTGCCTACCTTGAACTTGACATGCTTGAAAACTCATTCGTACAACTAGAAATAAACTTCCAAGAGCTCCTGTAGGTTGTTCTAGCCCCCATATCTAAACTCCATCCATTAGGACTAAGACCAAACTTACTCTTAATGACCCTGCCCTAATGAGTGTCATGCTCTGAAGGGGATCTCCAAAGCCATTTAGTGATCAGAGCTTTATTGCGCTGAATAATATTATCAATGCCCAAGCCATCGAACTCTTTGGGTTTGCACATTGAATCCCACCTCACTAAATGCTCACCCCCTAGTTACCATCTCCTTCCTAAAAGAAATCCCACGCAATTTTCTCAATAGCATCTGCCACTCCGTTTGGTATTCGAAAAAGAGATAAAAAGTAGGTTGGTAAAGCTGATAATACTGACTGAATTAGGGTTAATCTACCCTCTCTAGATACAAACGCCTTTTTTCCATCCATCCAGCCTTTTGCTAACTTTGGCTAGCACAGGGTCCTAAAAGTCACCCCTGAGAAGGTTACCCCTAAGTGGTAAACTAAGATATTTGATCGGCCAACATCCTATCGAACATCCAATCGAATTAGCCATAGTAGTAATATGTTTCTCATCCATGTTAATGCATAGTAGGACATTTTTTCCCATATTAATTTTCAATCCAGAAACCAAACAAAAGATATCCAAAATATGAAGCAGGTTACTTAGATTAATCGCTTCTGGTTAAATAAAGAAAAAATATCATCTGCAAATTGTAAGTATGTAATTTCGACTTGATCCCGACCTATTGTAAACCTGGAAATCTTGCCCAACAACTTGGCATGATCTACCAAACGGCCCAATCCATCCATAACCAGAGTGAATAGAAATGGGGATAAAGGATTCCTCTGTCTATGGGCCTCTAGTGCCCTTGAACTTCCCTCTAGGCTTAATCATCATCGAGAAATTAACAATGAGCAAACACCCTTTTATCCAAGACCTCCATTTATCAAAGAACCCTTTCATATCAACACAAAATCAAGGAAATGCCACTCTACATTATCATAGGCTTTTTCGAAGTCAATTTTGAGGACCAAACCTTTCTTTTTAGCTACCCGACAGTCTTCTACCAGTTCGTTAGTGATCAAGTCTATGTCGAGGAATTGCCGACCGGCAATGAAAGCTCCTTGAGCTTCTGACACAGTATCACTCAATACTCTTTTAATTCTAGCATAAAGAACTTTAGCAATTACCTTATATAAATTTGTTACCAGACTAATCGTTCGAAAGTCACATATCTTGCAAGAGTTTAGCTTCTTTGGGATCAAGCAGATATAAGTTTCGTTAGTATTCGCATTTATGACTCCTTGTCGATGCAATTCTTAGAAAACTGCCATTAACTCTAGCTTAATAATATCTCAACAACGTTGAAAAAGCCTAATTGTGAATCCGTCAGGTCCTGGAGCCTTATCACCTTCGCAGTCAATAACTGCATCCTTAATTTCGTCTTCCTCGAAAGGATGAGTCAACCACTCCACCTGACGGTTAGTAATATGGGGCCATTCTACTCCAGTAAAACCTTTATACCCATTGTGGTCAGAAGTGTAAAGATTTTGAAAAAAAAAAAAACAAAATCACCTGCTCTACAATATCGTCTTTTGACTCCAACAAGATCCCGTCGCTATGCTCTATCTTAGAAATAAGATAGAGTGTACCGACGGGATCCCACCGGATGGGTTTGCAAGAAATCTATGCTTCATCAGGAACCTCAATGATAGGGAAGTGGCACAGGTTTCCAACCTCATTGCAGTCCTAAATAATATAAGTAGCCACATTAATGAAGAGGATAAGAGGGTTTGGAAACTTGATGACTCTGGAGTGTTCTCGTACAAGTCTCTTTTTGCTTATCTTAGTGCTAGCATGGAAAATTGCCATTTCACATTCTTCTCGTTCATTTGGAATTCTAAATGCCCTATGAAAATTAAAGTTTTCTACTGGTTGCTAACTTTAGGGAAACTTAACACTCACGACATCCTACAAAGAAGAAGGCCTTTCTCTTACTTATCACAAGAGTGGTGTGTCATGTGAGTAGTGAAGAGACTTGTGAATATATTTACTTCCACTGCCCCTTTGCCACGTCGATTTTGTCGAAGCTACTCTTGGCTTTTGGGGTGTCTTGGGTATGGCCGTTCACTTGTAAATTTGTTTTCCAATAGTTGTCAGGATTCGGTAGAAGGAAAGCTACGAGTAAGAAGCTTTGGAATGTTTCCGTAATGGCTATTTGCTGGACAATTTGGCTAGAAAGAAACTAGAGGATTTTCGAAGATAAGAAGGGCGATGTTGAAGGTTTATGGGATAATATTAATCACTGGGTTGCCTTATGGGTGTTTGATATAAAAGAGTTTAAAGATAGCCCATTTTCTATTTTAGTTAGGGATTGGCACCTATAGCTGTAATTTTGATGATTTCTCATCATTTTCTTGTACTTTCTTTTTTTTTTAAAAAAAAAAATTTATGTTTCTTATCAAAAAATTATTATTATTACTATTATTATTTTTATTAGTTGATTTGATATATAGTAACATGGTAGCCTATTCTCTAGTCTCTTCAGCTTTTGTTTTCTTTGAGAATAAAATTTGGGCTGATTTATGCCCTCGTACTATCTCTCCCTATGTAATACCTGATTGTTTGGAATAAGATTCTACTTTTTTCATTCAAAAAAACAAAAGAAAGAATATGATTCATACTATAGACTATAGTGACCATGACCATGTCCATGGTCATGCCGATTATTAACTCCACATGTTTAATATTTGTTACACATGTCAACCTGAAATTGACATAAAAATTTAATGTGTTACTCAAATTTATTTATTTCGTGTCGTTTTTGAGTTGTATCATCGTGTTGTGTGGAAAATTATCAATGTTATTACTGACTAAGAACACAAAAATTTGGGGAACATGAACTAGAAAAGCTTATTACAAGTAACAACTAATCAAAGTAAAGAGAGCCCAATCTCTGAAAAAGAGCTTAAGTATAGTGTTAATAGTGGGCTAACCCAATGTATGTATAAAAATATGGTTGTTATTTTATCTAATTTTTGATTAATTTTTTAATTAAGTGTTATTTTAATAGAGTAAGATAGTTCATTAATTTTATTTCCAAGAATTGAATAAAAAAATATTTATTATAAAGTTGTTATTTAATATCTTATAATATATTCTAATAAAAAGTTTAATTAATCGGATTATTTTCGTCAAGTACTTCCAGTTATTTAATGAGCAAGAAAAGAAGAAATAATAAGTTCAAGTTTAGCCCTGTCTTATTTATGGCCATCATTTATAAAAATAAAGTTAACTCAAAATATGAGAGTTAACGAAGATCCATCATTTTCAGAATTTTTATTATAGATGCAGAAATTAGTAGTGGTTATTATTCTGAAAAAAGAGTATTTTTATCTAGAATACCATTCATACTGATTGAAAATACTAAATACCCATTTCCGTTTAAACGAACTCAATTCCTAATTCGTCTTAGTGTTGCTATGACTATAAATAAAGCTCAAGGACAAACTTTAGATTTTGTTGGTATATACTTTCCTGAACTTGTACTTTCACACGGCCAATTATATGTTGCATTATCGAGAGCTAGAATATTTGAATGTGTCAAAATTTTAATTAAACCTGCTATTCCCAAGAAAATAAATGATAACTATATTAAAAATATTATTTCTAGAGAAGTATTATCATTCATGAATTCCAGTATTTAAGATATATATTTGTTGTATTTTACTTTTATAGTACAAGAACTTATGAACAATTTTAGCCTATCTCCTTGATCAATTACAAATAATTTCTTTATGGATATTAGTATGTAAAGTGATCTACAGTTTTACATTGATTAATATTTTTTTTTGTGACAAATGTACGTTTTTTTTTTTTTTTCCACTATGATATATACACATCTATCCCTCTTTGTATCAATTTATGTATTTTAACTCTTCGTAACAAAGTACATATGCCTTATTTATCTATACTTTATTTATCTAATTAATTCGTTTGTATGCTATTTATAGGTAGAAAAATCATATAACAAAAACGGGAGGCACGTGCTCCATGAACTAGTCTATACTTCTATTCTATATATAATAATTGGCGTTTGGGTTTTGGTGTACAGTAAAATTTCTGCCACATTTTCATCTTTTTTTTTCCGACCACCAATAGATCTTGACCGTTTATTAGATCTAAGGGTCTACAGTATATCGTTTTGGTAACTTTTCCTTCTTCCTCTTAGGTTAGATTCAGAGCCTTCTTTTTTTCTCCACAAAACCTTTTCTATTCTTCTCTCATTTCGTTCTTCTTGTGATCTATGAGTTTTGGCACTTTTAGTTTGATTTTCTTTTTTTTCGTGAAGATTTTAATCAATTTGGATATGGAAGTCAATTGGGTTTCCTGAAAAGATTGGGTTTTTAGGTGTGTGTTTTTTTGTGAGAATTTTAGATTCTAATTTTCATATTTAGCGCATATGTTTTTTTTTTTCCCTTGTTTTTTCCCTTGTTCTGATCAATTGGTGTGGATTTTTCTAGAATCGGGTATATAAAATGTTGTCTCCTTTGTCTATATTGATATAGCTATATATGGATATTAAATACGTTGGCCGTAAGAAACTGAAACAGCAACATAACAATATAGAGAAGTTGATATCCTAATATTTAAACTTTTTTTCTAAAAGAAGTAAAAAGTATTATACCTATCTAGGTGAGATCATATTTAACAGCTCATAAATATATACATATGCTAGGAGAACCAATGATCAATATGAAGACTAATTTACTCTAATTAATTAAGTCCACAAGCTTGTCATTTTTAGGACTCATAAATTGAAGGAATTTTATGACTTGGTTAAGCGCACAACCTTCCGGAAAGCTAAAAATGTATGTTACTATGTATTAGTCCCATGAGTATATAAGGATCAATATATAACCATTTCCGTGTTTAAACACTACATACTATAACGAAGATGTAGCATACATGTAAATTAAGAGTTAGTCAGCTCATACCTCTATTAGTATGTAGTAGTTAACATTGACAATCGGTATGATTGTCTTTTAACATTGTCCAAGTATTTCACATAAGATTTGGAGGTGGTGCAGGACTAACTCCCTATTTTTTACTAAAAAATAATCGAACATAAAGTGGCTCTCTTTTTTCTTTCTATCTCTTGATATATTTAAAGAATGGTTGCTGAAGAGGAGGATGTTGATTCTCTATTTCATTTTTTTAGGCGATTTGCTACAAATCTGGGTCCTTAAACTGAGTACATATATCATTTATTAAGCAAATTCTTTTATGAAGTTTGACTTTTGAGACATACATAGATATGATTGAGACAGTTGAGCTACGTACCAATTTAATCCATTGTACATATCTGTGCAAAAAGAAACGTGTGCCAATAGAAGAAGAAGATAACTTGGGGTAAATAACATTGAAATATCTCTTCTATTTTTTCGATTTTGTGAAAAATTAAATAAGGAAATTGGAAGTAGAATCTATAGTTTGTTGCAGTATTGAATTTAGGTGGTCATTATTAATAATCAAAATTCATAATTTTCATTATCTGAGTGAACGAAGTTCTTGTTCACAAAAACTGATGCTCTTTCTTCTTTACGCTTTCTATTCCTCTCCCTTTTCTTCTTCACCTATCTCTCTACTGCTATTTCCTTTTTTTATTTCTTTTTTTTATTTGCTTCATTTAACTTTATGTGATTATGTCCCACGAATTTTAAACTGTAGATTAGATCCAATGGTCCTCAAACTTAAACGAAAAAAAATGGTTTTATTAAGGATGACGTAGGTTGATGAGTAACGTAAAATTATTTTGTTAATTTCTTTAAATAACTATTGGAAGTTCTTCTTGCAATTATAATTTTCAGTTGTACGATTTAGACATATTTTATTTATGATGCCTTGTTGTTTTTTGATGCATCATTAAATCGTTTACTGCAATTATGAAAGATCATGACAGTATGAATGAAACTCAAGTTTGGAGTAGCCAAGTTATTCAACCCTCACCACTAATTATTTAGTCTCATAATTAATAAATAACAACTAATTTTTTGATATTGTAGTCATATACCTAACTTTGTTGCCTTATACATGCTAGAGAAAACTTTTAATATCTACTAATGCTTTTCTCTAGCAACAAAATCATGTAGATTTTGTAGCCAAAAAAAGAGACACAAAATCAACTCTATTTTGTGTGAAAAAGACAAGATAACTCTTAATCATATCTTTGTGTATGATATTTTTTTTTGTATGTAAATATATACGTCATATATTTATGTATGATGTACTTTTTTTCAATGTAAAATATATATGTCACATCCTTATTATATCTAATGTATCTTGTTAATTTTAATTAATTTTATTATTCTCATCACATTCAGAAACCTTATATTGATTTTCCATGTGTTATTTATATGTGTTTTCAAAAAAATCTTTTGGGAGTTCAGTGAAGTCGTCAAGAAAAAGTAGAAACAGGAAAGTTCCTTACAGATTAAGAGAAACAAATGATATTGTGAAGCAACTAGGTTACATTTTGCAGTCAAAACTTAGACGTAAAATGAGTTGTATTTTGGTTTTATAAAGCATTATTACATATTCTCCATATGGATGCCAAATTTCCAGTTAATATTATTTTTTACCTTAAGAACTGTTTTGATCTCTACATACAAGGATTTACATAGTGGAACGTTGTCTGTAAACGGGGTAACCAACTATGAGAATGATCTCCCTCATCAAAGTAGCCAAACATGAAACTCCACTAATTATCCTTTTTTTTTTTTGTGAAGGCAACTAAACGTTTACACTCTTATCCTAATTTT